>CM049388.1:13259788-13386216 GCA_026937815.1 Etheostoma perlongum | reverse complement strand
ACTGTCACATAACTGGGCAAATAGGGCAGCCAAAGTCTCTCATCTAATAATCTGCTTCTCTTTTAACCGTGTCTCATGCAAAAGATCTCATCTTACTCTGTAGCGATTTTTCACCATCAACCCTCTTCTGTTTAATATTTGAGTTCAAATCATCATTGATCTGGTCAATTTATAGATCTAATGAAAACGATCTATGATCATTTAGAAAATGTGCCGAATGTAATTTAACTTTAGATTTCCTACTTTAAAAGTTCATAGTTCATTTAAAAAGAACAATTAAGCCAAATTTGGAAGCAGACAGCACAGGAACTTAACAGTTGTGTTGCATGTTATCGACAAATTGGGTCAGTGAGTTATTTTTAACCCGTGTTCACTACTGGGGCCCCGTTTGCTAATCACTTTTTTTCCCCTCTGTCATACCCATCTACCCAGTTGCCAATGTCCCACTGGTACTGGGGGGTCACAACACCCTCTTCTTGGCAGGAGGAAATAATTTCCTTGGGACAGCTAGTAGGAGTTAGACTGACTAACCACAGAGCAGCTTCTTCAACAGTGAATAGCATGGATTTCTATTGGTATAAATAAACTGGCAGCTGACACCAGATCAGGTCGTGCACATGTACAGGATGGGACAACCTCGCATATTAACCCCTGTTCTTTGGAGGAAACTCCCAGCGGGAGGTGGAGAGTTAACCTTAGGTATCACTTGAAATACATAAGGTTAAATACATAAGGTTTCCTTCAAAGAACAGGGGTTATTATGCAAGGTCTTGACTTAAATCTCCTCAAAACATCTCCCGTGTGAATAAATGAAAATGTGCGTGTGTGTGGAGGAGGTTATGTCACAAATACTGCCTCAAAGTATTTTACAAAGTAGGTTTAACAATGAATGAAAGTGTGAGAGATACTGTAGATTAGAATGTATGTGTGTATAACTTAGAAACTAGAGCAAAGAGCAAAAAGACACAGCACGTAGAGAGAAAAAAAAGTTCCACCATATGAGGAAGTAAAACCTATGATTTAAAAACAGGTAAAGGATAACAATGCTTCAATGAGAAACCAACATTTAAAGTGAGCTGCTAAAGCCTGACAAAGATTAGACAGTGCCATGTTGCTGACTCATTACGTTGTCTGACATTAATGCCACTCTCTGTCCTTCCCTGGGCACACCAGTTGCCAGGGCTGAGGTTGACACAGCTGTTGCAGGGAGCCTGGTACTGTGTGGTGAAGCGATGGAGCAGAAAGGGCAAAGGTCACTGGCATTTAGGCTAAAAGAGAGAACAGGTGATGGAGAGGTGAAGGCAACTCACTTTTCAAAGGGACAGGAGGCATTTAGATGGATGCTTTGAGGTTACTGCATTTGAAAATGAAGGACTGTAAAAGCAAATAACATATTTCACATTTATATATATATATATATATATATATATCATAACCAGGGTTACAAATGAGCACCATCCACCAGCCAAATTCTGCTAAAATATGCAAATGGATGGTAGATTTTCTTCACTCACCAGCTAAAAAACCAATGGAAATATGAGTGGCTTTACTACCCAGAACGAAAAAGTTCATTTTGAACCCTGATCATTACATATATGATATAAAGGAACTATTTAAAGTTGAATGAGGGATAGGTGGGAAATATAACAAGCTTTGGCTTCATCCCACTCCTTTTCGGACAGTTTGAAACTATTATTTGTAACACTTTATAGTTTATAGATATTGTTTGTTCTCTTTGGTGTGTCGCTACGAACTTATGTTTTTATATTTTATTTTGTTGTTATTTTTGATCAAAATAAAATAAATGAATAAATGAATAAATAAAAATATAGATTTTTTGAAATATGGCAGCCTAATTAGGCTCTGATCGGTTACTAAAGCAGCAAAAGGTGTTATGCAGGAAACAGATCTCTGACTTTTCTCACCAACAAAACAATTAGGACATAAAAGGGTTCTGGTTGTTGCCCTGGGGCCTGTGTCCCCCTTTAAATGGCCCTGTTGTAATGGCCAGACGGCCTCTGAGTGACCGGGGGTGACAGGTAGCTCAATGTGGATCAGTATACAGGTCCAACCAGAGTATGTTATTTTTCTCACAAATTAGGCAAACCCTATTTAAAATGTATAAGAGAGAGAGAGGTTGATTTAAATGACATAATGAATCAAGTTTATTCATAAAACCCTTAATTGCAATGACATTCGAAGAAGGGCTTTTACTGGCTTGCAAACAAGGACAACAGCTTATTTACTATAACAGCATCAGTGTTTTGGGATTAAACATTACATGACATACTTTCTTTCTTTTAAACACTGGTAGTTTGTTCAAAAAATGTCTTTCACACTAGTGGAAACTGAACTCTCTGGTCAATAATGATATGCACAAAGTCTGATTTCCATTGATTACAATAGCCTATTAACATACGCACAATACATAATCATTGACTAGTTTCAGTGCAGAAAAGGCTGAAATTGCAGAATGTCACTTGCAGAATGTCACAGTATACACAAACCTGTGAATCAACTCACCTGTATCTCAACTGTATAGCATAATATACAGTGAGGAAAATAATATTTGAACACCCTGCTATTTTGCAGGAGTTCTCCCACTTAGAAATCATGGAGGGGTCTGAAATTGTCATCGTAGATCCACTGTGAGAGACATAATCTAAAAAAAAAAATCCAGAAATCACAATGTATGATTTTTTTTAACTATTTATTTGTATGATACAGCTGCAAATAAGTATTTGAACACCTGAGAAAATCAATGTTAATATGTTGGTACAGTAGCCTTTGTTTACAATTCCAGAGGTCAAATGTTTCCTGTAGTTTTTCACCAGGTTTGCACACACTGCAGAAGGGATTTTGGCCCACTCCTCCACACAGATCTTCTCTAGATCAGTCAGGTTTCTGGGCTGTCGCTGAGAAACACAGAGTTTGAGCTCCCTCCAAGGATTCTCTATTGGGTTTAGGTCTGGAGACTGGCTAGCCACGCCTGAACCTTGATATGCTTCTTCCACAGCCACTCCTTGGTTCTCATGGCTGTGTGCTTCGGGTCGTTGTCATGTTGACCCAGCCTCGACCCATCTTCAATGCTCTAACTGAGGGCAGGACGTTGTTCCCCAAAATCTCGCAATACATGGCCCCGGTCATCCTCTCCTTAATACAGTGCAGTCGCCCTGTCCCATGTGCAGAAAAACACCCCCAAAGCATGATGCTACCACCCCATGCTTCACAGTAGGGATGTTGTTCTTGGGATGGTACTCATCATTCTTCTTCCTCCAAACACGGTTAGTGGAATTATGACCAAAAGTTCTATTTTGGTCTCATCTGACCACATGACTTTCTCCCATGACTCCTCTGGATCATCCAAATGGTCATTGGCAAACTTAAGACGGGCCTTGACATGTGCTGGTTTAAGCAGGGGAACCTTCCGTGCCATGCATGATTTCAAACCATGACGTCTTAGTGTATTACCAACAGTAACCTTGGAACGGTGGTCCCAACTCTTTTCAGGTCATTGACCAGCTCCTCCCGTGTAGTTCTGGGCTGATTTCTCACCTTTCTTAGGATCATTGAGACCCCACGAGGTGAGATCTTGCATGGAGCCCCAGTCCGAGGAGATTGACAGTCATGTTTAGCTTCTTCCATTTTCTAATGATTGCTTCAACAGTGGACCTTTTTTCACCAAGCTGCTCAGCAATTTCCCGTAGCCCTTTCCAGCCTTGTGGAGGTGTACAATTTTGTCTCTAGTGTCTTTGGACAGCTCTTTGGTCTTGGCCATGTTAGTAGTTTGATTCTTACTGATTGTATGGGGTAGACAGGTGTCTTTATGCAGCTAACGACCTCAAACAGGTGCATCTAATTGAGGATAATAAATGAAGTGGAGGTGGACATTTTGAAGGCAGACTAACAGGTCTTTGAGGGTCAGAATTGTAGCTGATAGACAGGTGTTCAAATACTTATTTGCAGCTGTATCATATAAAATAAATAGTTAAAAATCATACATTGTGATTTCTGGATATTTTTTTTTTTAGATTATGTCTCTCACAGTGGACATGCACCTACGATGATAATTTCAGACCCCTCCATGATTTCTAAGTGGGAGAACTTGCAAAATAGCAGGGTGTTCAAATACTTATTTTCCTCACTGTAGATACGTCCATATAAAGATGCATACAAGCAATAACAATCATGTGTGGTAAATATCTCAATATCTCACTGTGTAAGATTTACAAATATATAATATTCCATATATAATATGACATTTTCTAGTTTCCTGATAATTTCTCATTAAAGTTTCCTAAAAAGAATTAGATTTGGCACTGTTTAAGGAAAATAGAGTCAACATTGTTTTTTGGTGTGTTGACTCCATTAAAACACATCAATATTCATTAATTATTGAAAACTTTATTCTTGAATTCTGTTTGTTTGCCTGTAGACAAATTTGTGTCACTTGCAATCAATGGGAAGAGTACCAATTGAATACTAATTTTTCCCCACAATGAGTACCAAAGTACACAGTCCTTTCCAACATGCTCCCTATGAATGTGTTACATATCAGTTCATTTTTTGGAAGCTATTAGAAACTAGGGGAACAGTGAAATAAATGTGCCTATGTAATTTGTTTGCACAGATCACACACTCAACTCATCCACATGCTGCATTCATGATTGCCTTTGTCAGACCAACATATTATTTTAGTTTAAGTTGATAATACATTACATTTTTTTAACCTTTTGAACCTTTATTAAGCCCTTTTGTCAGTTACTCGAGGCCATTTTGTGAGAAAACATATCTCTTTTCACTTTATCAACATTTAAGTTTTATATCATATAACACCTCAATCCTCAAGTTTGAAAATGTTCTCCGTTGTACTGTATATGGAACATATTTTCTTTTATCGTGGCAATCCTGTCAGATGAATGAATGTGGAGCAGCTTATGGACACCCGAGCGCCTGCGTGTGGGGGAGGAGGAGGTCAGTCAGCTGCCCAACTCCCACCAAAGGGAATGACAACTGCAGGCGAGGCAGTGACAACAGCAGCAGCAGCAGTAGTGACACCTAAGATAAAACAAGAGATGGGGTTTATGGTGGGCAGAGAGAAGGGGGGATCAGCTGAATCAACCACCCAGCTGAAGATGTTTGAAGCAAGAGTCAGCCGTGATCTATGGTGGTCTCTGTTCCATCCCGTGACCTGTTCATCTTGTTAAAACAATACATTTTTGCCATATGTATGGTTTAAGTCTCTATGAACTCCAAAACTCAAAGTATTTGCTTCCTTAATCTACATTAGATTGTAAGAAAGATAATGAATTTCAAGTTCCTAAATATGTTTTACGTCAGGTTTTAGAATTATTTGTGGCATCTAAACAGGGAGAACTCCATTTTAGGAATGAATGAGGTAGAGATGCTTTTTCACTCTGTGCTATAAAATGTCCAAATAACACAGATAAATAATGACAGTCAAGGAATGTGATTTACTCCTGGTGCATTTGTTAAATATTGGGAACACTGTTATCCAGGTCACTGCTTTTCTACATAATGGTAAAGGTGGTAAGATTACAATTTCAGATTAAAACAGTGTCTAGTTGGAGCTCTTTGTTAGGTTTCAGGTGTCTATGAATAGCCAGCAGTTGTTTACCCTGTGAACTTTTCCTGTTTTTATTTAAGGATTCAATATTTCACCAAAAGCTAAGATTAGAGAAAAGTCCAAAACATTAAATCTTCTTTCTTCTCCCATTAATCACCTCACAGCCCCTCAATTTATCTTGTGACCCTTTGGAGGGGCCTTAAAATGCTAATCACACATGGATGCATATGTAATAATGTATTATAAAATGTAAATCACAAGGGCCTATTTTATACCAAACAAATACTTTTACTTTAATATTTTATGGAAAGTAGCTGTTAATACCTCTGCACTTTTAGGTAGGATTTTGACTGAGGTGTCAAGTAACAAAGTACAAACTTTGTTACCTTACTTAAGTAGAAATTTTGGGTATCTATACTTTACTGGAGTAATTATTTCACTGCAGACTTTTTACTTCTACTCCTTACACTTTCACGCAATTATCTGAACTTTCTACTCCTTACATTTTAAAAATAGCCTCATTACTCCTATTTCAGTTTGGTTTGTTTTCATTTCATCGTTAAAAAACAATAACAAAAAAAACAACTAGCCAGATACATCTGAATAGAGTGAATCCGTTGCCCTCACAGATTCCTGCAGCTAAGCTTGTATGTACATTTCTATCTAATAAAGGCTATTGATAACATAGCTCTGAAGTTTGACTTCTTGCACCCTTACTTAAGCAACTACTACTACTTAAGCAACTAGTCATAATTTCTTCCGCTCCATGAAACACGTTAATGCTCAGTAGTACACATACATGGTTCTTTAATGTACTTGCATTGTACTAAAATGCTAAATTTTCAATGGGCATAAATGCGGCTGAAACAGGTGCATCCCAAATTTCAACATTAACATTTCAATATAACATTTTAGTCATTATGGCCTTTAGGAAAATGTTATTTTGGGGAGCTGGGGTAGTTCACTATAGGCCCCTGTGGCGCGGCCAAAGCTTTTGTCCTTAATGGCATTTTTTCCCCCTTACATTACTTTTACTTTTTTACTTTTAGTAGTTTTAAAACCAGTAATTTTACATTTTTACCTGAGTAAAAAGCTTGAGTTGAAACTTCAACTTCTACTCTACGTATTTTTAAACCATGGTATCTATTCTTCTACCTGTGTATTAAATGTGAATACTTTTGACACCTCTGGATTTTGACAGCAGGACTTTTACTTGAAATGGAGTATTTTCACGTTGTGGTAGTATTGGTACTTTCACTTAAGTAAAGGTAGGTACTTCCACTACTGATAATTTGTGTACACTGAATAATAATAATACAAGACTTAGTACAACATTTATATATACAGTAGGTACATAGGTTTTTAGGCTATATCCAATTTAACCCTTCACCCACCCAACACCTCCTCTCGTCCTCTCCAACCCCCTCTTGGGTGGTAACAGCTGTGGTGTCAACCCATGGGCAGGTGGGGGCATCCCCCCCCTTTTTCCCCTCTATTCTCTCTAAAGCCAAATAATCGCGCGCACACACACACACACACACACACACACACACACACACACACACACACTCTCTTTTCACGGGTGTGGCCAGTTTGCATTGCTGGAATGTGCTCTGTGTTTGTAATTCATAATGTAGCCTATGTCTGATCTCCCACATTGATGACATTCCACAGGCAAATATCTCCCTCTTCGCTGTCCCTGCGTGTAGTTGTCCCTCCCCAGGGACTGTCAGCTACTAGAGAGCATCTATTCATCAAAGGTCCAACCATAATTTACACTAAGGCCCACAAGCTTCTCACTACATTTACAGTTCTATGTTTTAAAATGTGAACTGTGACTTTTTTTGTCAAGACACTTTACTTGCATCATGAGGGTACAGCTCTAAAGCTCTAGGTACTTTAAATCACTTTAAATCCCAATGTGACAATTTGAGGACATTATGATTCTTTAAAGAGATACTTTGCTGATATTTAACCAACTTTGTATGGTTGGTAGTATGTTTTAATTAACTATGTTAAACTTCCCTCCATGTTACCAGTGCCTGATCTCCTACTCATAGGCCAACAGAAAAACTTCAAGTGATAGTTGCTTGACAGACACTACTGCATATGAGAAAGTTGTTGTGACTATGAGTTGTCTTTATCTGATTTCTGTCATAAAGCTACCTTAAACTTTAAAAGGTTGTGGAACAAGTGCACGGAGCCTGCTGTTTGTTATGAAGGCATGGTTAAGGATGGAAAAATGCATTCAAATGTATACATGCATTTGTTTATTTAACAATAACAACACTAATAAAGATAAAGAAACATCAGTATTTTTGACTGATGATGTAGGCCTTTCTGCTTTTTTGTTAATTTGGATTTTGTGAACAGTGACCTGGCAAAGGTGGGTGTGCAGTGAAGAGGGACACTGTCATTTAATTTGAGGATTGGAATTCAAGCACTCATATCTACTTTGCTGCAGTATTGCACCAAAGCACTGAAACAAGAAACAGAATTTTCTCATCTTTCTTTTCCATTTCCATCCAATATGAAAAGAATAGGCTATGTCTTAATTATTTGAGTTGGACAAATGAACTTGTCCAGTGTATGATACAAAGAACATTGTACGTGCTTTAACTGTTTTTATTCTGTGTCAGAGTTTAATTTCAATTTGACTCTTTACAGATATTAACTGAATATAAACCCTCATACTGTTTTGTTTTTATTTTGTGTCACCCTCGCAGTGGGAACACGTGTGCTGGTCTAGTTTCTGGGGACCGTATTAACGACCGGACTAACTGGTGCAGGGAGTCGTATAACGTTAGCGAATATTCGCATTAACGTTGAAAACACGTTAATTTTACAGTACGTAGCTGAATAAACAAAATCAAAAAGACTTGTACTTAAAAGGAAAATATTCCTGAGCTTGAACAGTTTGGCTTTGTTGAGGTTCTTCAGCAGTAACGTTAGCCTAACTGTAAAATACTTTTTCTGCTTATTGTTTATATGTATTTGTATTTTTAGGTTTCATGATGAAGAATTACAGCTGCGTATCCACCGTTAGCTTAGCTACATTTCTGCCGACACACTGTGCATGTGTATTATAATAACCTCTGATTTGTGTCTTTTCTGTAGGCAATGCTGTTAACAGCTCGCCGCCTGTCCGAAGTGCTGCAGCTCACCCTGGCGGTCATGAAGCCAGATGCTGTAGCTCATCCTGTGATGTTAGAGGTGAGCTCACACCACCTCACTGTCTGGCAGTCTTACATAGGTCATTCAACTTGTGTCTACAAACTTATTCAGGTACACTCCTTTAGTTGACAACCCCCAGGACAGGGGAACCAAAGAACTGTGTTCTGTTTTTGAGAACTATGGACTGACTCAGCATGTGACAGAGCCCACGCACAATAAGGGACACACTCTTGACCTGATTGTCTCCAAGGGTCTGAACATTTCCAAGGTTGTGGTGACTGACGTTGCTATCTCTGATCATTCCTGTGTTTTCCTTAACGGCACTATCTTTGTGCCCAAAAGTGTCCAAACAAAGATAATCAGAAAACGGTATATCACTGAAAACACCATTGAAACATTCATTCAGCTTTTCTCCTCCACACCCGCCCTCTCTGGGCTATCAGCGACTGAGCTTGTAGATCATTTCAACTGTAAAATTACAAATGTTATTGATGCCATTGCTCCCACTAAGGTCAAAGTTGTCTCTGGTAAGAAAAAATCTCCATGGAGAAATGTCCTATTGGTGAGAACAGAAAAAAGAGAGTGTAGGAAAGCTGAACGAAAGTGGCGAAAAACAAATCTCCTGGTCCATTATAACACCTATAAAGAGAGACTTCGCATTTATAATTTGGAACTGAGGAATGCAAGAAGGTCTTTCTTTTCTGATATTATCTCTAGAAACAATAATAATTCACGTGCCTTGTTTGCCACTGTCGATAGATTAACAAACCCAGTAGCATCTGAACTTTTATCTACCAAGGCCTGCAATGACTTTGCCTCCTTCTTCAAAGACAAAATTCAGAAGATTAGACAAACAGTCAGTGCCTCCATATCAAGCTCAGGATATGTGTTGCCGCAATGTTCAAGCAAAACTAGTTCCAATATGACAGAATTTCACATAATCAACCATGAAAACCTGGAGGACATTATACAACATCTGAAAACCTCCTCCTGTTGCCTTGATATTCTACCAACGGGTGTTTTCAAAAATGTTTCAACATGTTTGGCTTCTGATCTTCTACAGATCGTGAACTTGTCTCTTCTTTCAGGTATCTTTCCACAGGCCCTGAAAACTGCAGTAATCAAGCCACTCTTAAAAAAGAACAATCTAGACACATCACTAATGAGCAACTATAGGCCGATATCAAACCTTCCGTTTTTAAGTAAAATCATTGAAAAAGCGTTTTTTTTACAACTCAGCCATTTCCTGTCACTAAACAACAGTTTTGATACCTTTCAGTCAGGTTTCCGACCACACCACAGCACTGAGGCGGCTCTTGTCAAAGTCTTTAATGACATCCACCTTAACACAGATAGTGGCAAAATTTCAATCTTAGTATTACTTGATCTCAGTGCTGCATTTGACACGGCCGACCACCGACATATTACTAGACCGATTGGAAAACTGGGTAGGACTTTCTGGCTCAGTACTAAACTGGTTTGAATCCTACTTACAGAATAGGGATTACTTTGTGTCAATAGGTAATTATACATCTGAGCATACAAATATGATGTGTGGAGTTCCCCAAGGCTCTATTCTGGGGCCTCTTCTGTTTAACATCTACATGCTCCCACT
The DNA here is from genome assembly GCA_026937815.1 of Etheostoma perlongum. Lineage (NCBI taxonomy): Eukaryota > Metazoa > Chordata > Actinopteri > Perciformes > Percidae > Etheostoma > Etheostoma perlongum. The sequence goes on along the minus strand of CM049388.1, from coordinate 13,375,840 downwards.
GGCCCAGATTATAGAGAACAACAAAATAAGTTACCATAGTTATGCGGACGACACACAAATTTACATAACCTTATCACCAGGGGACTATAGTCCATTACAAAAACTGACTAAGTGCATCGAACAAATTAACGGCTGGATGTGCCAGAATTTTCTGAAATTAAATGAAGGAAAAACTGAGGTGGTTGTTTTTGGAGCAAAAGAGGAACGATTGAAAGTCTGCGCTCAGCTTCAAACAACAATATTAAAAAAAACAACAGACAAAGCCAGAAATCTTGGTGTAGTCATGGACTCAGACCTGAATTTTAACAGTCACATAAAGACAATTACAAAGTCAGCCTACTATCACCTTAAGAATATATCAAGGGCTAAAGGACTTATGTGTCAACAGGACTTGGAAAAACTGGTCCATGCCTTCATCTTCAGTAGACTTGACTACTGTAATGGTGTCTTTACAGGTCTCACTAAAAAATCAATCAGACAGCTGCAGCTGATTCAGAACGCTGCTGCCCGAGTCCTCACTAAGACCAGGAGACTGGATCACATCACTCCAGTTCTGAAGTCTTTACACTGGCTTCCTGTGTCTCAAAGAATTGATTTCAAAGTACTTTTGCTAGTTTATAAATCACTAAACGGTTTAGGTCCAAAATACATTTCTGATCTGCTACTCCACTATGAACCACCCAGACCGCTCAGGTCATCTGGGACAGGTCTACTTTCTGTCCCCAGAGTGAGAACTAAACAGGGTGAAGCAGCTTTCAGTTTCTATGCTCCTCATATCTGGAATAAACTCCCAGAAACCTGCAGATCCGCTGCTACTCTCAGTTCTTTTAAATCAAGGCTGAAGACCTTTCTTTTTGATGCTGCCTTTCTTAAATGACTGCTCATTTCTTTAAATTTCTTATGCTGCACTGTAACTTTTATTCTTGTGTTTTATGTGTAACTATCTATTCATGTGTTTTATCGGTTTTTAATGCTTATGATTTTTAACTGTTTGTACATGTGTTTTATCTGTTTAACTGATTTTATGTAAAGCACTTTGAATTGCCCTGTGGCTGAAATGTGCTATACAAATAAAGCTGCCTTGCCTTGCCTTGCCTTGCCTTTAGCGGTGAAATATCGTCTACTTTAATCAATATTCATATTGGTGTCACCTGAGTCTTCCAGAGTGAGCAGTGGTAAAATGATCAAGAGTAGCCTACGTGTTGACCTCTGGCAATTATGATATATAATCCAGTTGGCTGCCTGGTGTGCCCTTTAACTGTCTATGGTTCTGCCAATCTTCCCAGCTCTTGTAACATGACCAATTAAGGTTTCCATGGCAATTATTCAAAATTCTGATACCATGAAACCAGTTTTTGGACTTGTTTTTAAGAAAGTGGCAGTTTGAGCCTATAGAAAATGTGTATTGTATCTGGATTTGTTTGAAATCAAACAAATGAAAAAATAATAATGAATGTGAGGCTTTATTTGGCATGCTATATTAAGAAATTTCCGTCCCTCCGCGCCTCCCCTGACTGTTGATTGGTATCTCCCCCCCAGGCCACCCCACACTTAAAAAAAATCCGTCCGAATAAATGTAAAAGCATCAAAACTTTCTAACTGACTAAATCTAATGATTGTAGTTGGTTGGTCCCCAGTGGATTCCTTTAGCATATTGTGTGTTTAGTTTAGTGTCTTTAATTATCTGCTCTAGCTTTTCCAAAGTTTGAGACACAGATATGGTAATAATAGTCCATAATTATATAAAATTGCATATTTTTTATTAAAAAACAACATTTTCTTCAAAGAAATATCCCTAAACCTTCATTGTGAATCTATCAAGTAAGCATACTTGATAGATTCACAAGCCCCAAGGCCTCAAAGTCATGAAAGTGGCGTATAATCATAAAATATTTCATTAAGCCCAAAAAAGTGTACCACCTGTTGTCATCTTAATTAAGAGAAGGGTGATCTTTGGTATCCAAATATTTGGTTGTTATCATCCCTCTAGCATATCATTAGAACATGCTTGTCCTTTTCCTTCTAGCTTTTGAAACAAATCTCCAAACATATTTAGATATAGTTTGATTGTTACATACATCATCATATCAGCTATAGTATGGCACAAGGTAAACACATTTTTTTCTTCTTCCAGGCCCTCCACCAGAGAATCCTGGACAACAACTTTGTGATTGTTAGATGCAAAGATCTTGTGTGGAAGAGACAGGACTCTGAGAGGTTTTACGCTGAACATTCAGGTGTGTGGACACAGCTCATCTCTGTTCAAATGTGTTTAAATGAACAAAGTGCTGCTTCGTTGATTATATCTGACCAAACAGTTGAGATGGTAGCCGGTTTTAGCAGATATTTCCTATACAGTATGTGTGTTCATCTTTCAATGTATGCTATGTATGTATTGACGGTAAGACGAGTGCTTTGGGACCGTCTACAAACTACAACACAGAAAAGAGATACAGAAATATTTTCAAAAATAGGGATATGATTATTTTAAATATGCGAGTACTTTCGACTGAAAAAACCCTGACCTGAATCGGTGCAGGCAACACTGAGTAGCTGCAGTACGCAGCAGTTCTGTGTGCATTTGTAGCTCATCCATTTTGTGTGCGATCGATCTGTTGTTGTACCATGTTGTAACCTAACTAGGAGACTATAGCAGACAACACACAGAAGAGCTTTTTGAGTTTGATGGTTGTCCTTATTTATTCGAAACCTGAGAATACAGACGAAGAACCCGCCTCACAAGAGTTGGAAAGAACCAGACAGAGAAGTGCAAGAGCTACAGCTAGCAGTAACGTTATTACTGTGCAAGCCACATGCATATTTAGCCCGTTTCCATGTAGTACATAGTTACTGATATGGTCATAACCACTACCATGCTCAATTACCTATTTTGAGGAGGATATAAACTATAATCCGTTGCTGTGAAGGCATTGAGGATACCCACTACACCCCCCCCTGATGCTCGGGGGATTATTGTCGGTTCTGGATGGCAAAGAAGGCGGGAACAAAGGCTGCCTGCCCGGCTAAGGGATCTACCACACAGATCGACAATGCCAAGCCTCCTACTCACCAACAACAGATAGATCAATAACACAGAAGATGGATGAGCTACAAATACACACAGAACTGCTGCTCTAACAGCTAGCTAACCCTAGCAGCTAACCAAGCTACCCACTGGCAAGAACAAGACAGGGTAGGTGAATTAAAACAATGTCTGACTTGAAGACGCATCTTGATGTTCCGTTAGGGCCCTGTTCATGTTGTACAGGCATATTAATTAAATTATGTGTGTTTGTTAAGAGGAACAAAGGCACTCTAAAACTTGCCCCGTTAACTGCCGTTTTAGCTCAGTGGAAGCTTGTACACGTAGCTGCAGCTACTCAGTGTTGCCTGCACTGATTCAAGTCGGGGTTTTTTTCAATCAAAAGTAGACTCATATTTATAGCGATCAAGATTAACATAAAATGTCTCCTTTAAGCTATTTAGAGTTGGAAATTGTTAAAGCTCTGTTTAACTTGCTTTGGTTTGCTTCTTAGGACGATTCTTCTACCAAAGACTTGTTGAATTCATGTCAAGGTAAGCCTCCACAACATTATACACGTACATTTACCAAACCACGACAGCATTGAATGAATTTCTGATGCTTTGATGCATTTAGATGAATGCTGTTTTCTGGCTGATTCTGTTCTCGCAATAACAGAGACATTTCTATACCACATAACCCACTTGGCTGATGCAGAAAAAGCACACGCTAATTGATGGTGCTCAGCCAATGTTACCAATAGGAATTTCGATTATCAGGAGCCCTGGAGCAATTTTCTGAAAGTCACCATGTAGGCTTCTCACTATAGCTCCACATGGCGCTCTCTGGATTGTAAAATTAGCTGATACAGATTTTATTTTATTCATAAGCCTTAGCCGACAATTGATACGGGCTGTCGATTTTCTTGAGCCAATATTTAAAGCCAAAACTGCTCAATTTACATCATAAAAATGTAAAACTCTTCACACTGGATTTTTTTGCGGAATCTGCTCTGTCATTTCTTTAAGAATAATAAAAATAAACAAAAACACAGATGAGTGTCACTTCTGAAATCATCTTACATTCATATCACCCAAATTATCTGTGCAATGTGCATCATATGGATGGGTGCACTGCATATAGTGAACTGTGCAAGGGTAAAAGGCTTTCATCAACATCTACGACACAGCCTGACATATTGCATGCAGGACAGATATAATCAGGTCAACACATTTAAATAATTTAAGAAAACAATAAACCTGAAAAGTGGCCATTGAAATAAAGTGCTTCATTTGTAATTTAAGACTGTCATGGTGCTAGTGGTGGAGGGGCAGTTCATGGTCTGCATGTGAATTGCAGCGTCTCTAGCAACACAGAGCTGCCTGTCTGTAAATAATCCCGGGAAAAAACATCGCGGTACAACGCAGTAGGCGCGTATCGGCCGATGCTGATACATGTAAAAATATCGGCCGGCCGAATAAAATCGGTTTATCGCTTCTGGTAATCACCTTGTCACATTTCTCTCCAGCAGTAAATCAGTAGTTGCTATAGCAACCTTTCACTGGACGTTGTAGGTGTTTTTAGAGACATAGGAAGCATCCTCAGCATGCCAGCCAGTCAAGTTAAAAACAGCATAAATTGTCCATAAATTGGATTTGTATGAAGAGTCCATATTTGGCTCTGTTGAAGCACAGAATGCATCCAATGTTTAAAATCAAATGTGTGTAACAGCCACTCAGAGCAGTATATGGTTTTGCGATGTCTGGAAGCTTGCATGGCTGATTCATGACCACTCAAACTGCTGTTGAATTCTCTCCCTTCAGTGGTCCGATGCGAGCGTATATTTTAGCCAGACAGGACGCCATTCGTCACTGGAGAGAACTTATGGGTCCAACCAAAGTGTTCAGAGCCAGATACACCTCGCCTGCTACTATCAGAGCCCAGTTTGGACTCACAGACACACGAAACACAACCCACGGATCAGGTAGGAAGTGTGTTAAGTGACGTAAGACTCCTCAGTGCTTCTTATGTAGGCCAACGGGTTTACCTACAGTATGGGATGTCCTACACCCATCACATTGGCTTATCAAATCACAAACACGTTCCCGGGTTTTTAAATGGTCATATTTTCAATCTCCATTCTCTCCAGATTCTGTTGAGTCGGCACAAAGAGAAATCAATTTCTTCTTCCCAGACTTCAGTGTGGAGGAGTGGGTGGAGAAAGAAGAGCCATCGTTCAGATCAGGACAAATGCATTACGACGACCAAAAACAGATCCACACACTTTTAACAAAAAGCTGACCCCAGAACTGTTGTTACAGTCACTGATCCCCCCAAAGGACCACTTAGACCCTGCAATTGTTCGTCAATTGCTCATACAAAAAATGCAAGCTGCCAGAGAAGATGCTACAATCCTACTGACTATATTTAATATATACTGTGTGACGAGCCCAGAACAGTGCCGTTTGTCACCAAAGTTGCTCAAAGTGCCAATATGTTTATCCCATGTTTATGCCAGTAAAACTCAGTTTCCTTGAACATGGAAAGATATACAGCTTACAAAGTCATTAAAAGAAGCACCATAAATGTTTTTTTATGTATTTATTGTCATTAGAAAACATGAATGGCTAGATAAGAAAATGTAAGACTGTATTGTACAAAACGAGACAATGTAGAAATGTTTTTTATACATTGTCATCACAAACTCCTGTCCAGGCATCACGTTAAATAGTGCAATCGTCACAATCAGTTTCACCTTCCTGAGCCATGCAGATTGTGGTACAGCAGCAACTAAATAATATGTATCAATGCCAAATAACAAAACTACTACTAGGGATGAGAAGGCTTTTTAGATTATAGTTTATGTAAGAAATTTGAAATGTACCAAGTAATGATTTCCTGTCTTCTGTGATATACTATGAGTTCTTGATTTGTTTTTGTTGTGTTACTGTATGTAATGTAAAATGTCACATTTTGTATCTTTTCTTGCCAACCTAGAGTTTTACATGTCAATCTCTTTAAGACAGCACAATAAGACTTTGTTGTAACAGGCACCATAGAAGTACATCTTAAATATAATAGGCCCAGTTAAACTTTTAATGAGCCATGTTTTCAATAAGTTCAGCAACTCATCCATCTTGTGCTTTCTTTAGCTGTCAGACCTTGAAGATGTTTCCACAGCAACACCATCTGTTCACTTGTTTTACCAGTCTTCTTCCTTTTTTCTTTGGCTTCTTCCAGTCTCCCCTGCCCTCAGGTGTTTTGTGTGGCCACCTGTTTGATGTTTTCCACGGGTTTCATAACCTCGTAGGTGGTGAGGGACTTCTTCACCTTCCCGTTCTTGTCCACCTGATGGATGCTTTGTGTCACTGTAATGGTCACCTGCTTGGTCGACATCCGATTGTCCTGCCATTTTGTCTGATGACGAGGAATAAAAGATGGGACGTTATAAAAACTATTTTGTTCCCTTTTGCTATTACATATGGCAAAACATCATAATTCTCACTTTTGAGAAGCTGGAGGCAGCAAATGTTTGGCAAGTTTTCTTTAAAATATGGACTAAAACAATTCTTTAATTATCAAAATAGTTGCCACTTATCTAATGGTCGACTAATCAATTATTTCACTACTGTTTTAGCTCTAACTTGTTAGAGCTAAAACAGTTAGCTGGCCATAAAAATATACAACGACAAAGATGGATGGATTGATTCTCCATAACTTAACTACAATTGGTCTCCCGCAACTTGTTACTTTTAATCAACAAATGAATAGAAAGGAAAAGGTGCTTTGATATTCTACATTGGTGGAGCATCTTACAATCTCTTCAGTGTGTAGAACACTTCTGCGCTGCACTGTGATGCCAGAAGATGTCTCCTTAACTGGAGAGCCCGGTATTGCAGGGGGGCTGCTGGGTTTCACGTCTTTCAGACTGGCTTCGGACACGGCCGAACAGACCTTTAGGTAAGCCTGAGCAGGGGGAGGGAGGCAGTCCTCGAAGAAATCTGGAACAAAACAAAAGCTTAGCTTTGTCTGAAAGCTTGCTTTACAATCCTGGATATGGGGGTGAATTGGTAACATGTACTTTTCTGTTAATCTGTTAAGACTTCAAGTGTAATTCAGAGCACATGCTTGGTTACAAGGCCCTGCCACACATAGATGCGGGAGGCTCATGGGTGCTTCAGCTAAAATGTTTTTTTTTTTTTTTATTCTAATAAACACAATCAGAATCAGAAATGATTTTAGCAGAAAAAACAAACATTCTAAGAAACAAATCAATATAAGGAGTTATTATATGTTTTATATGTAGTTATCTAGAAATGGTATTGTATAACAATGCATATAAATGGGATGGAATGATTAAGAAACAAAGGCGCTCACAGTATGGTATTAAGCCGTAATATTAGTTATGTTGACAATAGATGAACCATTTTGTAGATAACCACATAATCTGAGATTAGTAGTAATTCAAGTGCTGAAACTCATTTTTGTAAAATAAAAAATAAGAGTATTAAGTGTTGCTGGATCTCTTTAATAAAGAAATCAGGGGCTTCTATGACAGGCTAATTAATTATAAATTAGTCATGCACTCTTTCAGAATAAAGAACAACCAACAAATGGTGTATTTCAGCCCTGACAATATATTAATATCACACTGTATGATTTTGGGTAGTGTAGAAGTGAGTCATTTGTAAATCTAACAGCATTAGTCAGAGGTTGAAGCTTACTGGTAGCGTACAGGTGCAATACTGTCACAAATGACCTAATCTGACTGCAGTGTGGAGCAGTGAAGTGTCATGAATCATGGGAAACACTCTGAATATCACCCTGAAGTGGTATTTGGTGTGGACATCATGTGGGCTAAGTGTACTGGATGACGGTATTGTCGGTATGTAAACCTCCTAATAGTGATGTGTAAACATGGATTTAAATATTCCAGGCTACGTGTGGACTCGCAAGGAAATTCTGCACAGTAATGTTAAAAATCATCACCATACATTACAGATGTTCATGTGTGTTACATTATTGTAAAAACACTGTTTGATACAATCTTTGTAATTGCAAGCTGCTGATTCATTTGACAAATTATGGATCTGTTTTATCTCTACAGAGTGGAACATAAGTTAATTGTCTTCAAAATTACATCAAGGCTGCTCCGCCCGCATTTACTAACAGCTGTATGTGTTACCATGAGAACTTGGTCCTGTCTCAGCACAGTGGCTTTTGATGTAGCCTATTATGTCCACTCATTCATTCATTTCCTCCTGGCTTCAAAGAAAATGCACCCGCAATTCAGTGGGACATGAAGAAGAACAGTAGAATCATAGTCAGACCCCTGTGTTTGTGAGCTGTATGTGGTGAATAACTGAAAAGAACAGAGGAGTTCAAATGCTGCTAGTATGCTGCTTTTCTTTGTGTCGTTCTCCTTAGTTCCAGCATGAGGGTCAGCACGACTACTATTTCAATGTCTGTGTGCATGATGGCTCCTTGTTTCAATCAACCGTGCAAAGCCTCTGAAAGTGTTTGATGTCAAAGAGGAAACTGTGTTACATATACAGGATTTTTCCTACAGAGAAAAGCAGATAGGTGTCACACTTCACTTTGATGTGAAGAGTGTAAAGGAGCCCTCTCATTGATAATCCAGTCAAATTACTTACAGCATACTGTAAGCCTGAGCTCTCCTAGCCTGGTGTGAATAACAGCAAATAGTCTTGTTCAAAATAGCCCAATGAAAAAGAAAAACACATGTAGTTTTAACTGTTATAATGAAAAAAAAAAAAAATGTAAAATTGGATTAGCAAATATATTGTATTCTGCGGTGTGGACCTAATTAAGTACTAATTTATCCAACCAAAATGTATTATTCATTTGTTCAGCAGTTAAATTACTGCCCATTCCTGTGTTCAGACCAATTTAGTATTAATTCATACATCCACTCAACCGTAAAGGATCTTTCTTACCAGGGCTGATTGTTTTTTCAATAGCGAAGTCGGGCTCAGAGTTCTCAGAGGGAATGCTATGGATGGATGACAGGGGGATATCAGTGTCTGTGCTGGTCAGCCATGTTGACTCCGTCTCCTTGGTCCAGCTCTCCAGGTATCGAGGCTCCAGAGCATCAGTCCTGCTCCCCCCACAGCCCATAGCTCTGCCTCAGACTCAGGGCACCCACACTTACAGCTGGACTTTTCTTCAGAGCAAAAAAGAAAACCAGAGACAGCAGACAGAAAGCTGTGATATTGACTAATTGAACCGGCATTTTGTAGAAGATAAACAATGAATGTAGAAAAGAATTGGCAGATCAATCAATGATGAAAATAATTATTAGTTGCAGGCCTCAAATAAATTCTGTACACTTCAATTCTGTACATGTGACCAGAGAATTTCTCATATGACATTAACACAAACACATAATACTTACAGCACAGCACACAGCTGTGGCAAGAACCAAGTGTCCTCATAACAACACGCTCCAATGACTTCTATCCTTAAATGAGTAGGTTGAGTGGTCCCTTCAGTCTTAACTCAATTTTGTTTACAGTTCCCTATGTGGATCTGAAGGCCCCATCTTCTGATGGTCAATCAGGTGAAGGAGGTCATATTACACAGGAGCCGATACTTCATCAAAACCAGCTCATCCCCTGGGAGAAACAAGCAGAGGGAGGGAGGCTGAGGAATTGATGACTTCTTTTTCATAATATGTTCTTACTGTAAGTCAATTCATTAGGCAGACTCAATTCAATTAAAGCTTTGCTCTGCCTGATAAGTATACACACAAGCACTGGATCAATTCATTACTGTCCCCTTCAGATGAGTAACCAACTGTTTGTTATATGTTCTTGCTGTGTACTATTTGCTGTGCTGTTCTGCACATATGGTAGTCTATCTATCTATCTATCTATCTATCTATCTATCTATCTATCTATCTATCTATCTATCTATCTATCTATCTATCTATCTATCTATCTATCTATCTATCTATCTATCTATCTATCTATCTATCTATCTATCTATCTATCTATCTATCTATCTATCTATCTATCTATCTATCTATCTATCTATCTATCTATCTATCTATCTATCTATCTATCTATCTATCTATCTATCTATCTATCTATCTATCTATCTATCTATCTCTATCTATCTATCTATCTATCTATCTATCTATCTATCTATCTATCTATCTATCTATCTATCTATCTATCGAACATCTGGCCAATTACTGAAATCAACACATCATGTAAAACAACCAGAATAGCACAGTTTCATCACTGATCAGTAGGCTATTACTCAGGGTTATTGAAACTATTTTAATCGGGTTTCGCTGATGAAGTCTGAATTTCAGTGATGTACCGACACATAATAAGCTGTTCAATCTGGTCAAGACTAGCCTGCTTCTTCTTCATTTATTAATTAATTAGGCCTATCTTTCCCCCGGACAAATAGGCTCAAATTAGGGAACCCAAATGGTCACAATGCAGCTTGTATGGTAAAAACTATGGTAAAGGCGCATGTAGGCTAAATGAATACTGATATAAATCTGTCGCACCACTATCACACAGGCCAAAATCTATCTATCTATCTATCTATCTATCTATCTATCTATCTATCTATCTATCAAAAAACAGTATAGCAACGATAGCGTACAATAAATCAAAACATAAACGCCGTATAATGCCTGACAGAAACGCGAACAACGCATTTTAATTCGGCTAACATAAAGAAAACAGACACCGCGCAGTAAAATAACATAAAGGCTTACAGATGGTGGCAGCTCCGTTTGTGTGTCGCCCCGGCGGCTCCTCCGTCAGACAGACGCTAATGTTGTCAATATCAAAGTCCTCCGCTCGGTCACCGGCTGTCCGCACCATCCGCTCCTACATTCATCCTCTTTACCTGAGAAAAGCTGGATTTATTAAGAATGAATGGCAGATCATCCAGCCTCTTGTGGTAAAGATCAGGAGGTATGTGTTTGTAAATGTAAAGTAGCCTATGTGAGGGAATTATAGCTGTTGCCAGTTAAACTTTAAAAACAATATACTGTGTGGTAGCCTACTTGTGCGTCATTAATGGATTTTCTGCTTCATAACCATAATTGCATTTTGGCCCATCACCGAGCCAAATAGCCTACACACACACACTCACACACACACACACACACACACACACACACACACACACACACACCACTGAGTGCCTTTGAGCTCTTAGCCTTCTGCTTCCAACACAAGATGGTCACTACTCTGCCCACAAGAGGACAGTCACAGCTCACTTCTGTAGATAAAGAACTGGGCTGGTAAATGACACGCTATGTTCCCATATTATCAATTAACCCTTTCGTGTTAAAGGATTAACACTATTTGTGATATGGGTGGTTGTTTGGTTGGAATATTGTTAAATGTCATCAAAAAGATTCACAGATTACAGATGTACAACAGACTATCACAAGAAGGTGCTGGATGCAAATGTAAAGTAGATGGAAAAACTGCACACCTACATTTGGAAACAGTTTAAGGTCCCATTGCATGAACATTTCACTTTATGAGGTTTGTTAACAATAATATGAGTTCTCCCAGACTGCCTATGGTCCCCCAGTGGTTAGAAATGACAATAGGTGTAAACAGAGTCCCGGGTATCCTGCTTTGCCTTTGAGAAAATGAAAGCTCAGATGGGCCAATTTGGAACTTTGTGAGGTCATAAGGGGCAAGGTTACCTCCCCTTTCTCTGCTTTTCCCGCCCAGAGAATTTGGTCCACCCATGAGAAAGAAAGTGACAGCATGGCTTTCAAACGAGCAAAATGGCAGTTGGTCAAGGTCAAACCCCCAGCCTCCACCTCGCCCCTCCCCTCTCCTCAATAGCTACAGACTCAGAAATGGCTCGTCCTAAGGAAAGATTATTGTGGGACTGGCTCTAGTGGCTGTAATTCTGCACCAATGCTGAGTTTTGGGAAAGAGACTTCAGATATTGTATTAGTAAACCACTAAGGTCTAAATAAAAACATCCAAAGAGCACCATGTCATGGGACCTTTAAAGCACAGACCTTCATCAGAGCTGGTGTAATTATAAAGCTCAGCGATAGGGTTTGCTCTTTCCAGGCTTTTCAAGTTGTTTTTTTCGAGTAGTTTGAGGTGCATAAAGCCAAGATAAACAGACCGGTGGATCTATATTATTCAAGTGTCCTAGTAAGCCATGACAGAGCCAGCATGCACAATACAAGACCCTAAAACTGAAGCAGCTACATAGGATTCAGCCAGCATTCAATTTATTAGCTACATCTGTGTTTTCTTTACTGTGACCATGTCAAAATGTCTTTATCGCCTAAAAAATACTGCCATCCTGTGGTAATATTTACTCCATCACATAATACTTGATTCTTTCCTAAAACTGCATTTCATTGATTGCTTGTGAAACTTCTCACTTGGCAGCAAAGCACACATTCAACAAAGTTCACTGCTTTGTTTGCATATTTGATTTCCGCAATGAACAATAACAACATCTCTAGTCCTGCTTTACTACTGCAATATGCCCAGGTCTGCACTGACTTAAAGCACAAAACACCTCAAATTGCAGGTGCAATAATCTGATTTACAACCTTTTGGGAAGATCTCCTGATGCTTTGAGCGTTATCAGTGTAAACTCTGCCCTCTACATCACGTTTTTCTTCACTGCTGGAAAGTCCGTAATGGAGAGTGACAAGAAAGACAGAAGAGCACACTGATTACCAAACCCATCAACAGGCCAACACCCCAGACACCTTCATCACTTATCATGCACTCCTGTCTGCTGCTCCACTCAACCTCCACCCTAAATACACATGCATGAGCTGAAAAGCACTCAATTGAAAAGTAGAACACAGACACCTCAGTCAAGAAGAACTGAATTCTAGATCACTGTGGGGGATTATCTAAAAGGATTAAACTACCAATTGGTGTCTTGCCCTTTAAATACATATGCAAGCATTATTTCGTGACGGTCTGGCAGCATCTGAGCTGAATCAAATCCCTGAGACTTCCTGCGCTTGGCCCATGTCTCCTTCCCCTGTCACCCAGCAAATTAATTTTGCTTCCTGTGGACAGTCTGGTCAATATGAGGCTGGACAGCTTTGATTTGTATGTCCTGCCCCTCTGTCCTCATGGGCTACTGGTCAATAGGCCTGTCTCCCTATTACGCTGGCGATTAATGTGGCCCGCTGCCAAACGCTACACTGGAATAAATCATGGGTGAGGTCTCAGCGGTTTCAGCTGCAAACAAGGATGCATCCCACTGAATTACAATGAAATGTACTTTACGTCAGATTTAATGCATGCAACAGCCCTCTTTTCCATCTGTGAGACACTTAACAGAGATGCTATAGTTGGTGCAAGTCCAAGTCAAGTCATATATGTCTGAATGATGACCATTAAATGACACAGCATTTGAACCCCTTGCTTTCAAAGCGGTGTTAAAAAGATTTTACAAGGGCTTCTCATGACTGAAAACAGCTGTCCAACAGTAACATCTGCCTACAACCAGCACCTCTAAACTCACACCAAAAAAGATAATTACCATTTGTTTAATCTGCAAGTGTAAAAATAACAATTTGTGGCTTTATGAAGGGTTGAATATGTGCCCAGACTAGCTCTTGGCTTGGTGCAGTCCCGTCCTTAAGTCTCCACTGGTTACCTGACAACCTCCCGGTGATGACAAGACCAGGAAGTCCCTGATTAGAAGTGGATTTCCCAAAATGTCAAACTATTCCTATAAGTCATGTCTCTGAACGCTGACTATTAAATTGCACAGCATTTGAACATTTTACTCAAAGTTGTGTTAATAAGTTGAGACTAAATATTAAAGTGCTTTTGCAGTCTGTCTCTTTCACAGTATTATAGATTTGGCCTTCCAGATTCTCATACAGAAACGTGTTATTTATGTTCATAAGAAGCATGTTTTTTATATATATATATATATATATATATATATATATTGTGTGTGTGTGTGTAAAACCAAACTGCTTTCCAGTTGGCCTCTGCATTCATCCCCCACTGCTTCAATTTTAACAGCTGGTCAAGGTTGATAGCGAATAATATGCACTCTCCATTGAATTGAAAAGTTTTGCGGGAGGGAAAGAACTCTTTTCTGGCAAGTGATGTCAGAAGAGGGGAGTGAATGAGCCAATGTGCAGCAGCAAGGCAGCCAAAAACTTTCCCTGGGATTTCAGTGAGAGACAGTGGGTTACAGCACTGGAAAACTAATTAGGCTGCTTTGGGTTCGTAGAGGGGGAAAGTTGACACCAATCACAAAGGATCCCATTTTTAACTTCTTATATGACTGTTATAGTTATACCATATTGTTCCAAAGCTTATTTAATGTGATGTTAAGTCATTCCATTTGTCCCAGTTTTTACAAACGACAAAAACAATATAATTCTAAACAAAAATTTAATATTCCTGACATTCATGAGCCTTGGAAAACAACAGCACACTGTAAATGATACTGAGATATTATCATGTTCACTTGTCCAGACTCCATCAGCAAATGTTCGATATTGGAGCTTCTAGCAGGACAACGGCTTATCCAGATTGAGATTTGTCTGGAGGTTGTGGTTCAGCGGCATCAATCACATCTCTGGGCTTTTTTTTCTGGCAGAAACATGCCTTTTTCGCCTCGGACTGGCAGCCGCAGTCTCCCCATATTAGCCGTGCCAGAGATCTCTCAAGAGGTTGTGTTCTTTCAATCCATCATGGTCTGAGCTAACATGACACCTTTTCATTAGTGCAAAGTGCTCCAGAGGAGAGGCATCCTTACTGCCCAAAAAAGCAAGTGGGGCTAACACAACAGTGGTTATGACATGTGGACGGGTTTATTGCTCCTCTTATTTGGCTCAGAAACGTGCAGGCATTTAGTGAACGTGAAGATTTTTAGTTTTTGTCTTATTACAGTTATCTGACTTAAATAACTACTTAGAAAAAGCTGTAATGGTACAATACATAGAAACTATTAACAAATCTGCTGGCAGCTATATATTTATTTAACAAAAAATGTGGGATGTCTCCTGGACTCAGTGTTAATGGAAGCTGGAATAAGAAACTGCATAGCCCAGCATCATTAACTATAAATCTTCCTTCCTGTTAAAAGGCCTTAATTTTAGAACATATAAATGAATATGTTTCATCATATTTTGATGAAACAGCCTTTTATCTCTTTGAATTACATACAAAGTCTGAAGAAAAATCACGCTTCCAATGCCAAGTCTGTGTCAAAACTTGTGCTACACTGAAAGTCACGTTTGACCTAAAAATGATTAATATTGCCACCATAACAAAGTCATTCTCCATGAGCGATTTATGTAATTTTCCCTTACTGTCAATTACATTATCAGGGGAAGTGCTAAAATCGATCTTTAGCCTCAATTGATATGTTCCACCTTTTAAATTTGGGTGAAGGCTGGCCTATAAATGCAGCCTTTGCACTTTATGTGCTTCATTCGTTTTATCCTGCTAACACAACTCTAATCCTATCAAAGGCAAGGAATATTCCAGAAAGGGCATTAGTGGGGGCTTATGCCGCGAGAGAGAGCAGCATTAGTATTCATTGAATTTCTTGGGACAGACTCTTAGTTTTAGAGAAATTATCTTGGGAAACTCTGATGGAGCTCACATAAACATTGAACTATAAGCTACCATAAAGAGATGCTGGATGTTGGAGATGAAGCCAAAATATGGACTTAAAAGGGTGATGGAATTTGGGGGTCAACATTCTGTAAACTGAATTATTTCCCTGTATGACCTGTATGAAATGTTTTTAGATCTTCTACAATATGAGGCCCTACACCATCCACTGAGTTGAGTCTTCTGTAAAACTTACTTTGTGTGCATAATAAAGAGAGGCATTGTTTTTTAGTATTGGCACATAGCTGATTCACTAATCCATGAAATAAAAGGGGTACAGAAAATGTCTGTCCAGCACCGGATTCAAGATTTGATTTCTGAAAAGCTATGTGAATGTAGAACTGGATGACTTGCATCTGGAAGACTTGCATCTAGATGTCATTCAAGCAGCTTAGGACCAGATGGGACTATCCTCCATCCAGACCTTTAACTTCATTGTTAATCAATTATTCAAGGAAAATCAGTACTACTGATCAGAATGCAGATATATTTCACAAGGACTCACTCATAAATACCACATGGAAATGATTAAATACATTACTTTTCTGATTAAATCAAAGTTCTATGAACAATATTACAATGTAGAAGTGCAAAAAATGTGCAGGTGTGAGTGTGAATATGAAGAATATGAAACTTGATCGGGTTGTTGGGTTGCACATATGTATTTTTCTTCAAACGTGACAACGTTTCACTTAGCTGGATAACAACAACCATGAAGTGGCTTTACATAAGTGCTCTGGCATTTGCAGTGTAGTATGGAGGTGGCATGTATTTCACCTTTTATATCGCTATAATATTCCCGTGGTATTTTACATTTCCCTGCTGAAGCAAATGTTTTGGATTTTGGATGATCAGAACAAATCGTATACACTGAGTTGAGTTAAAATTCTCAAGACTTCCTCTTGAGGCACAAACATGTTTAATACTGTATTTTTCACAAAAATATTTATATGTACAGTATATGTTAAGTAAGGGCTAGGCCAGCTTTTCATTATTTCTAATTCAAGAAGGCACATTTAAATTGGCCAGAAGGCTGAGAGTTGTTGAAGGCTACACAGCACTGATCATTTCTGGGCTAAAATATAAAGTCTAGTCTCAGAACAACTCAAAACAAGACACAAGTATCTAAATTATTCTTCCTATGGGGAGCAATACTATGCTCAACAAATGTCATGGCAATAACCCTGTTATGTTACACAATGTCTGTGTTAAAGGCCACAGGAACACCAAAATCAATCTAATGTATGATCTTGCCTTTAGTGAGCCCAAAGTAGCTGATTGGCCTTAGAGTGGCACTAAAGTTCATGTAATGGCTAAGTGAAAAACTTGTCCTTTGGGGAACATAAAGTTGTTCGTTAAATGTCACGCTCAATTCACTTTACAGATCTGTATAAGTGGAAATGTAGGCCTGCGGGTGAGGTCACCACAATCAGTGGGGGTTTTTGATTGGTGACTAACAATATCTGCTATACACATCTACAACACACAAACAATTACACAGTTGGCCTGATAGTGGAGCTGCAGGGATGCAGATAGAGTGTCCAAAATAAAACATGAATGTGCAGTGAACTTCCTAGAAAATGCCCTGCAAGTGGATGTTTTGGATGGCACTGTCGGTCGGTCGACCCCATTGGTTCAGACTGGAATATCTCATCATCTACTAATTGGATTAGCATCCATTACAGTACAGATGTTCATGGTTCCAAGTGGAGGTATCATAATGATTTTGAAGATCCCTTCACTTGTTCTCTAGCGCCACCTTCATGTTGGAATGTTTGGTTCAGACTGAAACGTCTACTACAACTATTGGATGGATTAACATTTTGTTTACAATGTCATGTCCCACTCACAATCAATTGTAATAACTTTGGTGAACAATTAACTTTTCCTCTAGCTCTATCATGATGATACATTTTTAATTTGTCTGATTTAATTCAATTAAAATGTATTTATAGTATTTAATCACAAGTTATTTCAAGACACTTTACAGATAGAGTAGGTCTAGACCACACTCTATAACTTACAAAGACCCAACAGTTCCAACAATTCCCCCAAGAGCAAGTATTTAGTGCAATAGTGGCGAGGAAAAACTACCTTTTAGTCAGAAATGTTAGCATACCAACACACTAAATTAAGATGGTAATGAACATGGTAAACATGACCAGCTAAATATCAACATGCAGCACTGTACCTAAGTAAAGCCTCACATAGGTGCTAGTGTGGCTGTAGATGCATGTTTCCTGACACTGAATAAAACATTGGAATTAAATCTTCTCTGTAGTTTAATTTTGACACATGAAGAAAATCTGATATTACTTTTACAAAAAGTTGTGGTACTCATGGTAACCAACTGCAGTGTTTCTTCTATGTTGATTTTGTAGTGATGGTCGTTCGGACAGACCTGCCCCCACTGCTAAAAAAACAAATCCTAAAGGAAACACTGAACTGAAAACATAACTCTACCTTTCCATTCATCAACTTCATTGTAAGACAAATACTGGTTAACACATGCATACTGTGTATACACTGGATAAGCTTTGATTTAATTTTTAAAGTGCGATTAGCTGCACAGTTATTTCACACCATGAGTGACAATTGACAGTATGATTTCCACCATTGGTGGAGAGTGCCTTAGAAGTGTCAACTGCCATCAGAACCTAATGAGCCAGAGAGATCATTTGGGTAATTAGTTGCTCGGTACTCTGAGGATTGATAATGTCCTCTCAGGGGAGCAGTGAGACTAAGTCAACAGGATCAATCAAAGAGATAATTTAGATTCATGGTTCTTATTTTTATTGGAAAGACATGAAATTAACTGTGGATCCTCAAACAGCATGAAGTCATATGTTTAAAATGCTTGTTAAATATATAATGATTCAAAAACATATGATGCTGAAGAGGCCCTTCAATTATTTTTCCATCAGGATATCCTTGTAAAAGGATGTTCAGTGATGTACATCACACAGATAACAAACAAAGCATTTGATTGGTGAGTAAAACTCAAAAAACTGACAAAAAGCATGTCAATAGCAGCTGAAATAAACATCTCCAAATAATTCATGAAACTATACAGACACAACAGCACAACCACAAGTGCACTAAAGGAGATTACAATCCAACTCCAGGCTGTTCTATCTAGTCTCTCTAATTAACCAGTGAGTGGTGTCGCTAGGTTACAGTGATGTTTCGTCACTGAGCCAGGGGACCATCCAGGAACACTTGTGCGTGTCAAGTCATTTTAGGCTTTTGTTTATTTGAATCCCCGTGCTGGCAACACTTGATTTTCAGATAATATTTTTCATCAGAGTTGTTTTTTTTTTGAGCGAGAGATCTATTTAAACTTAAAAACATATACTTTCTCTCCTGAGATGCAACTGCCAACCAACAACCTCTCTCATACAGAATAAATACATACCAAGATGAATCCACATTACAGGGGCAGAAGTGTGTGTAAAAATGAAAAAGTGCACGCTGTGCAGCAGATGGGATTGTTTAATTCACTGTAATGGGAATAGGGAACATCCACAGTTTATAGCCTGATGTATGTTTCTCACAAATCAAACTGACAGGACAGGTAAATACTACAAGTGAACCAAACTCGAAAATAACAGCAGATCATTGGTATAATCCCTTATGGTTAAGGTGTTCCAATTTATTATGCTACAAAAGCCTGTGTTTGTTATTGTTTTGCATTCACAACAGGCACTCAAGTGAACGTTTTTTCGGTGCACAAAATGATCTGAGTGAAATAAGGTTATAATTAGGGAGAGGTGGAGTGTGTGTATGAGCTGATGTCCCTATAACCATGAAACTGTCAGAAATGATTCAAAGTGCAGGCAGAAGAACCGGTCCGCTGCTCTTATGTCTCTGACTGTACGGTATATCACCAATGCTGAGGTGAACTGTAAAGGTATTACAAAGTGACACGTCACTGTGTGAGTGCAGAAAGTGTATATTTTGGGTGACAGGGGACAATGCTGCTACATGATAAATCAACACTTCTAAGGGCTACACTTGAGAATAACTGCCTCACATATATAGGCTTTCCACTTTATTTTTTAGCAAATCAGAGATAATGCCAACATGTTGTGTGTGTGAGCATGTAAACATTAAGAACAAAGGACTTTTCTTGCGTTTTCTGGGCACCACTTTGATCTTACTGAATAAAAAAAACCAAAGTGTGAAGTCAGCCATGTGATCGAGCCAACTTACTCCATGGCTCTTCACACTCGCCATTTATCTGATGTGACACAAGTGTCAACCTTCAGCTGCTACCGCCGTGTTATTGAGTGACTTTGTCAGTCATTTTGGCAGCCGCTATTGCTGATTCATGTCTCTCGCTGCAGAGCAGTTTGCACCTGCTGACCAAGTCCAGTTTCACACATCAGTTCAATGTCAACTACCACTGACTTGAGTCTTAATTTGAATGATGATCCTAATTGCAGGTGGTGATGGTAATTGACCTGATGTAGAAACGTAGTTAGTCAGCTGTGATAAATTGCATCACATTATTAAATTGGAGAATTATTATTTTAGAGCTGATTTAATTAATAATTCAACAGAGATATATATATATTTGTGTCCGTATCACTAGTACTCAGATGATAATAGCTGAAGTTAAACATTAACAGAGATTATTAAACTACAGTTAGAATAACCGTGACAAAAAAAAAATTATCCTTCATCCAAATGTTGTAGAAACATGTCAGTACTCATGGTGGCGCTACAGGAAAAGTCAGTTTGAAAAGTTACATCAATACATCATCTATAAAAGTCAAAATTATGCGTAACTCCATCTAGTAGATGGTGAGATATTTCTCTCGTCAAGTAATGAACATTTTCATCAACAGGGCACCATGGACTGCACCAAAGTTCATGTCAAACTATTACACAGATATTTCAGCCTGAATCAAACTAGACTGAACAACAGACGGACATTGCATCCTTTGAGCCCTTTGCTAGCATAGCAAAACATCTGAAAACTTCTTTCCTATATTCTCTTCATTCCTAAACTCGTAATTCTTTAAAAAAAACTATATATTTAGAAGTTTAGAAAGTATATCCCCATTCCAGATCAGTGTTTGATTGTACTTAATGTAAGAAAAACTTACTGAAATCTGTAAAATCTGTATCTGTAATATCGTCTGTCTGTAGCCAGTAGTGTCTATGAATGTAACTTCTCCGGCAAACTAACAAAGGGAAAATACAGCACATGCTATGGTAATAATATTTACCAGGATCTGAAAATAACCGGCAAAGACAAAACGTACGCAACTGTACGCAATGTTCTTGCTGTGAATGTGACTCCACGACCCTTCAGACAGCCAGTGATGTAACATCTTCAACTGTACATCAGACATTATATCGTGGTCCTGGCACAAAAGAGGGAACACTGATACTTTGAGGATGCCACGTAGAGCAGGGACCTAGCAGCAGTCGGGGTGAGATATTAGATGAGTCAGTGAAGCAAATGTTGAATTTGACCCAGCAGCAGTATGTTAGTTAGAGAGGCACCTTGCACATCAATTTTGCAGCGTTAATCATAGACTTATACACACATTTGTTATTTCCTTTGTATGGTGAAGATTTGATATTAACAATAATAATAATAATAATAATAATAATAATAATAAAATGGGAGAATAATGTGAATGCACAGGGACTAAGTACAATAGACATGTTTAAGCTTTTTTATGGTTTGGCTAATGAGACAGATTGGGTCTGTTCCAAATGCAGAAAATATTCCCTGAAGCTGATCCTCAAAACAACCATTCACAAGTTCACCCGCTAATTACCAGAGATGCATGATGCAATTTACATTTGTCTGGTGGGGTTGCAAACTCTTTTTTTGAGGGCCGACAAGGAAGAGGGAGAACAAATACAGCATGGTATGAGAAAGATGGATGAGCTGTCACGGCTGAGGACGTTATTAGTGTGAGCGAGGAACAGTGGGGAGGAACAGTGGGGACGACCTTCAGACCTGACCCCGAACTCAGCTGTCCATCATACTTTGACAACCATGGAAACGCTTCAGGGAGGGGTCATCGTGCGACCGTGGCTCAGGGATCTCTGTTGTTTCTTGTAAGTAACCCTCAGTCACAATCAGGCTTCTTGATCATGAATGATACAAACATTTTAGAGCTAAAACAATTTGTAAATCGATGTATCAAATATTCGGCAGCTATTTTTATAATCAAGAAAGTCATTTAAATGAATTTCTCAAGCAAAACCACCAAAAATGACTGGGTCTAGCTTCAAGAATGTAAAGATGTTGATGTTGATGCTTTTCTTTGTCTTGTGATGATAAAGTAAACATATTTGGGTTCAGGACCATGGGTCTGATGGAACAAGATATTACACTGGTAAATATTTCACTACCTTCTGACATTTTATGGAATAAATGATTAATTGAGAAAATATTGGCAGATTCATTTATAATACCATTATTGTCACAATCCTAACACCGTTAATCAAACTATCTGCAGTATAGCAATTTGTAAATTGAACGTGTTAAAACCACTGAACACCTGGCTTCAAATCTTATCTTATTTCTCAATGGCAATAAATATTTATGACTAAATAACATAAAAATTTAATTCAAATCTTCAGGTTAAAAATGAAAGGGCTTTAAATTGAATTTTATCTTCAGCCCATTTTATTTACCAGCTATACTGTGCGGTAACGCTTTGCAAGCAGATGGTAGAAGTGCATCAACTGAGAACTATAGATTTGATTGTATAGTATACTGAGTGCTGCTGATTTCTGATTGTTTTCTGTTCTGCTAGAGCATAATTTAACTTCTCTCTGCCTTAACAGTATGCAGCAGAGGCAGAGAAAAGTCTAACCTTGTGTTTACATATGTTTACAGCACTGTCCTTGTATTCAATCATCCTTTTCTTGAAAACGTCCCTTTACATGAGCAAAATAAAATAGAGCCTACAAGAATGATTTCAGCTGGCAGGCTATTCCATCCCCTTCACATTTCTTTTATTTTATTAACCAACAGCTCTTGCAAATCTTGGGCTCTTTTTTTTCAGACCACTTGGTGGCAACAGTGTCGCATGTTGTTAAAGTTGACCTTAATGCAAATAAAAGTGAACAGTAGTAACCCAGTGAGACACATCAGCCCACTGTAATTCCTGCCAACATATGCATCACTTCTGTTGTTAACAATAAAAGCAGATGGAATTGCTACATGCTACAGCACCAGAAACATTATATCAGCAGTTCAAGTTAAAGATTGTTGTATCATATAGTACAGTAGGCATGATTCACACTATGGACAGCAGTGATTGGGGCCCACAAAAATATAAGTTACTAAGGGGTTTCTAACTTTTTCCAATACTCTGGCAAGCTTAGAAAGTTTTTTCTTGAGGTCTGTGTAGAACTCTGGAAATTGAAATGTGCTGAAAAGTTCTTAACTGAAAGAACAAATTACTTTTTGTGGTGATTGGTCACATTTTGGAACATTTTCCCATTTCAGGTTCCTGTGTTGGTTTTCAAAGTGGTTTTGGAACCAATTAGCCCAAATACATTCTCTGGTGATGGCATTGATTCTTCAATAGTTGGTTTTTCTCCCCCTATACTGAAGTGAGTGTAATATTGAGTTTTTTATTAATGTTTTCATAAAAGGTGGTGTATTTGGGTTTTTACACAGGACATCGGAGTTGTAACACAGTCAAAGGCTAAAACACTTAATAACTTTTTCAAACTGAGAGGAAAGACTGATTTGAAGGACATAAAACTGCAATACAACACAGTCTCTGACATTCCTAAACAAATCCTGATCCAAAATGGGTCATGAGCTATTATTTATGGTATTTTCTTCAACCCTGTGGTTTACACTGAGAATAACATCAAGCTATTGATAGAGCTCATCAGAGCAACAGACTCCTAAGGAGTAATTAACAGCATATGGATATAAACAATTCAATTATTCTCTGTTTCAGTTAATACATACTTTACCTGTTTTACTCTGATTCAGTTTCCAGGAGCATCACTGTCAAATATCAGACACTATGTATTTACTCTTAGTCTATGAAACCTGGCAACCAGATTCTTTGCACAGCCTCTAGTACTCATTCCTCTTTTACTTCTATTTTTTCCCAATATATTAGTCCCTTTCATGTTTCTTTTATACTGTTGATCTTTATGTCCCGTGCTGTTTTGACATTTCAATTTCCAATTATGCTGCTTTGTCAAAAATCCACAAGAGACACTGAAACACAGTTTGGTTTGTGTTTAAGCAACTGTGCCACGATGAGATGTGATGTTTTATCTTCTCTGATCTTATTTCACGTGCAAAAGTTTTAACTTAAAATTAAGCTTTTACTTTGCTTAAAATAAAGGCATAATAACACTTCCATGCAGCTATTTTTCAATTGTGTTTGGACGTATTAGTCTGAGTAGAGTGATAGGATGTGTCAGAGTGACCATGATAACAAAGAAGGTGACATGAGGTAATTCAACAAACCTATTTAACGGATTTATTTCAATCAGCTCTTGGCCTCTTTCTCAGCCACCTCCTATCTATAAACTATCTATTAAAGATACTTCCTTGGCATTTATCAACACAAATTCAAGAACATGCACACTTCTCTACTTTGCCTTGAGACAGCTGTTCTGCAGTAACTTTCTGAACCTTTCTGTTAACAGCTCTTCCTTGAAGAATGAAGAAGCTGAGACTTGAAAACAAAAGCAGCTGATTAGAAAAGACCTTGCTGCTTGTTAAAGTTCACTCGTCCTACTAGAGATTATAACTTTGCTATGGTTGTACGTGTGAATCTTAACTTGTCAGGGGAAATGCCTTATGTTTATTCAAACCCCGTTGCTGGGGATTCTCCCAGTCAGCTCTATTGACTGAACTTGAATCAGGCAGCGGCCACGTCCAGATTATTTTGACTGGGGTGGCAAAGGTGGAGCACAGACTCAAACAAGGCTGGCCATGCAAAGTCATGATACTGAAACTGTTGGCAGGAAGTTTGCAGTGATAGAACATGTATTCACATATATTACTATACTGATAGTACAAACATATTGATGTAAAAGTACTAGACTAGAAACTAGACAAGTAAGACTAGCAATCAGAATCCTACATAAGTATTATCAGCTAAATGTACTTGGACGTATCAAAAGTAAAACTAGTCATGTTGCAGAAAAATGGCCTTATGAGATGTTCTGCTCTTTTTGGACCTATCCCTACTATGCTTTTTTGTGAAAGATTGGATAATTTGTCATTTTTTAGTTTTTTTTTTAACTACCACTGGTTTAATCTGTTTTGATGCAGTTTTTCTTCTAATGTACAATCCTAATCTGAAAATTAACTACAGCTGTTGGTCAAATGAAATGGAGCAAAAAGTACAATATTTAGCTCTGAAATGTCTTAGAGTAAACGTATAAAGCAGCATAAAACGGAGAATACTCAAAATACAAGTACCTCAAAATTATACGTAAGTAGACCACTTGAGGAAATGTACTTACATGTACAGTACTTTCCAACACTGGAAGCTGCTGCACACCAAATTACCAGGCTATGAAAGACAAGCAGAGAGACAGCCAACTATTTTCAATCCATCACTGTCTACAAGAAACATTATTAAAAGTATTTATCACCCCTTTTGTTTCTGTATGGATTCAGTGCTCACGTTGGCTGCACAGACACTAGCAAATATACTTGACAGCCACTGCTAATACAAAGTGCCCCCTTGAGCTTTTGTGATACAATGCCTTTTATCAAAGTGAGCCCTTCATAAACAACCTACCTAATTTGCATCGTCTTGAGACAGAAGCTGCAATTGACAAACATTGTCTCATCATATTGGCAAAGAATAATTTACTGCTAATTACAGAATTATAAAACAGGGCAGACATATTGCTAATTGAGAAAACCAGCAGATTTGGGACATTTTGGAAGGAAGTTTAAAGCCTGCTTTTTTTCTACGGAGCGTAATAAATGTTTTATTTCCTCCTTTCAGATCAGCAGATACTGTCTGATGTCAGAGACACATTCCTGTTATGGTTTAATGAAGCAGCTTTCAGATAACCGTGAAGATAATTTACTTTAACACCTCACTATCATTGATGTCCCAGTTTCTTTGTCATGAATGTTAGCAGAACAAAAACAATTAAGTAGCCTTTCCAGTGTTCACTGCCTGACACCACAACTACTGTGACTAAAATCAATTATGTCATACTTTGCCTAAAAAGGGCCTTATTACTTATTTCAAAGTCCAATTAGTGAAGACAATGTCACTTTGAATTAAAGCATACATGTTTCTTTCCTGCACATTTTAATGTTCCTAGTTGTGATCCTAGCTGTGCTATGTCCAAAGAGTTTTGGAGAAACAAACACATTGGTAAGTGTTTCCACTGTGGAATTCAATTTGTTTCTACTGTTTTGTCTTGAAATGGCTGCAAAGGTCGGTCAAAACTTGGAAGTGTGAAGGATTTGTTTTTCTGTCCTTTTATTCTTTAACCAGAGTTATTTTTGACAGTCAGTATTGAACTGTGAACTCTGGGGAATGTGGGTAGTACATCCCCTGACGTCTGCTTCTGCACCTCAGAATCTCACATCCAAGACAGCCACAGCTGTCTGTCCTTTTGAGGGCAAAACCTTTTTAAATGTAACCAAGTATTTCAATTTAGGGCTATATAATTACATATCTAGTTCATCAATAGTAGTGCTTTTCTTCCAGAAAAATAAGATTTAAAGCAAAGAAATACCTCAATCAGTTGGACTTCACTCTGCCAGATTTAACTTTCCTCAGCCCTTTTCTGCTGCACCGCTCGCCCTGCTGAATGTATTATCTTTTAAAAAGCCGTGAAAAAAACAAATTAGTCATAAGGCGGACAGAGGATATTCACCCTAACTGTGTTATAGCTTTCATAGTCTAAATGGCTTTGACTTTAAAGAAGGTTAGTGTAACAGATTTAGGACAAAAGCCAAAAGACAAAAAGAAAAAAAGACATTTGATTTAGTTAATTTTTGAATTGTTGAACTTTTGAACAAGGGAAATATAATAAAATTATAAAAATGAGGTATTGTAGCTGTTTTTTTATTCCTTTGAATCTATTAGTGTCAATAAACGGCCAAAAACATTCATCCCACTACGACATGCCCCTGTCTTTGTTTGCATATTGCATATGATTGAAAATTGAAAATATAGAATGGCATTTTCCATTTTATCTACATATATGTCATATACTTGGAATAAAGTCTTAAACAGAGTAGCATATGGGATAAATAAATGTAAATATGATGAACTGCTGAAGTTTATCCAGCTGTACAATATCTAGACCAACAGTCTGCAGCCCCTAATATTTCCTCAACCTGGCTTTACTGTGAGCTCATCATGTATACTGTCTCATGACATACACATTAAAAACACAACTTTTGTAAATATTCACAAAAAAACTAGAGGCATGGGACCACCATAGATGCTTTTCTCTCTTACTGCCACTGTCCTAGTGTCTATTAATAAACTAATCTTTCCTGCTCTGGGACAGTGTTGTGTAAATCAAGCAGATACACCTTCCTCTTTCACAGAGTAATACTATGAATGACTTCTAATAAAGAGGAACTTATGATCACAGCAGTGACAAAGTACTAGGATTCTCCACAATATTTTTGTCAACATCTGTATGTACCTACAACAGTGTGCGAGGTTGTGCAGATGGTTGAATTCATTTTCTTTCCTGCCAGTGACATATCAGATGCAGATATCCTGAACTATGCAGCAAAAACTGTCTTCACAAGAATTAAGCTTTGATGGCAAAAAATACACTAATGAGTGCAAAAGTAAGGGAAGGAAATTAATATTTAAAGGTCCCATGGCATGAAAATTTCACTTTATGAGGTTTTTTAACATTAATATGAGTTCCCCCAGCCTGCCTATGGTCCCCCAGTGGCTAGAAATGGCGATAGGTGTAAACCGAGCCCTGGGTATCCTGCTCTGCCTTTGAGAAAATGAAAGCTCAGATGGGCCGATCTGGAACCTTTCCCCTTATGACCTCATAACCTCCCCTTTTTCTGCTTTGCCCGCCAAGTGAATTTTGCCCACCCATGAGAGAGAGACATCATGGCTTTCAAACAAGCAAAGTGGCAGTTGGTCAAGGCCACACCCCCAGTCTCCACCTTGCCCCTCCCCTCCGCAAAAGCTACAGACTCGGTAATTCTGCACCAAGGAAATATTTTGGGAAAGAGACTTCAGATATGGTATTAGGGGACCACTAAGGTATATATACAGTATATATATACATTATTACATATATATTATTATATTATAATATATATTTCAAGGAAGATCCATTTTAATCCATAACTGATCCACAGAATATGTTAAAGCTATAGTGCAAGACTATTTTTGTAATAATTAACATCCGTTAAATTCAAGCCATTGCCAAATGAGTTGATACAACGCTAATTATACCAGCTGCATAAAACTCTCTCTGTATTTTCAGTATGGCTATGTTTAGAAAATGGTGTAGTCGAGTAAATTTGGCGTGGAGCAGCATGTGGCATGATGTGTTTTACGTCACTGCTGAAAGGACAACAGCAGCATTCAGCTTTGGATACGAAGACGCAATACAAATTACAAGATAATTACATCCTCTAAAGAGTCCATCGTGTTTTTTTAAAGATATTTTTGGGGCATTTTAGGCCTTAATTATATAGGTCAGCTGAAGCTGTGAAAGGGGAGAGAAAGGGGAAACGACATACAGCAAAGGGTCGCAGGTCCGCTGCAACAAAAACTGAGCATGAGTACATGGCATAGAGTGCACCCCATGAGTACATGGGGTGCACTCTATGCCAGGTGAGCCATCCAGCCATCATCATGTTTTTTAATCCTCCGTGTCCTTCTTGATTTGACTGTTATGCTACTAGTAACTGCATGGAGGAGGGGTGGAGGTGATGTGTGATCAAGGCTTGTGTCATGTGGAGGCACCGACAGTGTTGTCGTCATTACATAGAATTCTTCTTGGGGGTAACAGAAACAACGCACTATAGCTTTAACATACACATAACGTTTTGGATATAGTTTTACGCTCTCAATATAATGTTTTTCACTCTTTTAAAAGTTCAAAATGCAAGTAAATGGCTGTGTAGTAAATACACACAGCATATTTTTACAGAGTCTGATATTTTCTTAAACTAAAAACAAAATAATGTCAAACTATACCCCTCATTACTTAGTA
Organism: Etheostoma perlongum; assembly: GCA_026937815.1. Taxonomy (NCBI): domain Eukaryota; kingdom Metazoa; phylum Chordata; class Actinopteri; order Perciformes; family Percidae; genus Etheostoma; species Etheostoma perlongum. The sequence goes on along the minus strand of CM049388.1, from coordinate 13,346,983 downwards.
AGCAATCGAGTTTTAATTCCAATCGTGTCACTCAATTTCTGACTTCAGCACCTCATTGCACTGAAATTACTCTTACAATGCTGGATAGACAAAAATGTTCCTTTCATATTTTTCAATCATTTTAATCTCAGGATCATAATTTAAAAAGGGAGTTAGTAATACTTCAATTTGTGGGTGAGCATTGGGATAGAGAGGGGTCTGTAGCCTGTCTTTATCTCCTCTACTCTGTATTCCAGTAAAAAAAAATATCACTCCTTAAGAAAGATAAAGTACATTTTAAGAAAAGTATATACATTACTCTGCTTATGGATATGTAATTGACATTTTCCAAAGATTACAGGCTTTAGTGCACTCCAATTTCCATTTGGTGGAAAGTCCAGATTGTGGAAAAGTCACTGGGGTATTTTACTTTATGACAGTGCCCTTTTGTTCTGAAGTCGGCAAAGTGCAGGCCAAAACAGCAACTTTATTGCACAGGACAAATTCTTCAATTCATCACTTCCATGAAAAATTGCTGCCAAATTTTTAATAGAAAAAGCAAACACTTGCAGATTGTGGAAGCAGAAACCTTTGTTTCTCTTCCCATTCAAACATCTTGTGGTTATTGTTTCCTAAACACAACAGGCCATAGGACATGTTGTGTTTGTGCTACAGTGGCTCTCATGGGGAGCAGTAGATTTGTGTTTGCTTGGCTAAACACACAAATCTCTTTGGGAACCAGCAGCTTTCAGACTACAAGAATACAGTTGCATTCACACTCTGAAGTGAAACTAGACAAATTAGTCCTACAGTAAAATTATGCTTGAATATGTTGTAAATCTCCTATACTAAGTCTCTTTAGAAAACAAATCATTATTCATACGTAAAACTATTTATGGACAACTTCCATGTACTATTTTAAAATGTAGAAGTAAAAAAAAGTAGATAGTAAAAATGTTTCATTTGTCAAACAGGTGCAAGTTTATGATTGGGAAAGGACAGAGGGGCTGAGAATGAGGTGAAAAGCTCCCTAAAGAGATGGGTTTTCATGATTTAACAGGGAATTATAAGTGACAGCAGTTGGGAGGTCATTCCATCTCCAGTGACGCGGGAGGAAGAAAAGCCAAGTCTCAGCGTAGCACTGGCCAGTTCACTAGGCCCTTAGCAGGAGTACTGTAGAGACATGACACTAGCTATGCTGTAGGGTTAAATGTGTTCTTGCAGCAAATGGTAAATGACACACACACACACACACACACACACACACACACACACACAGAGAGAGAGAGAGAGAGAGAGAGAGATTGGGGCCAGAGCTGCCATGCAAGGCACATGCCTTCCATCGGGAGCGACTTAGGGCTCAGTGTGTTGCCCAAGAACACTTCAACATGTGGATAGGATCAGTTATAAAAAGGTAGGGAAGTTAGATCAAAGATAGTAGTCATGGAATTATTTATTGCCAGGGAGCGGTAAAGTATTACTAATTGGTGACATTTCGAGGTGCTGGGAGGTGGATTTTGTTATCTTCAGACAGAGTGAGGCTAGTTGTTACCATCTGTTTCCAGTCTCTGTGCTAAGCTAAGCTAACCAACTGCCAACTGTATCCTTATATTTGGTCATTACATCTGACATGAGCTTAGTCTCTTATCCACAAGGTATTCCCACCACCTACACTGTAGACTCTTTGTAATCATACCTAAAGCACAGGGCAGGAAGAAAAGGCCTTTAAACCTGGAATGAAAGCACTTGAGTTTGCATAAATTCAGCTTGACTGGCTGGCGGCTTGGCACAAAAGCCAAGAGTGGCCGTTTGCAGTAATGAACAAAGGTGCGTCAGAAATAAGCTCTTCTGCTGTGCCAAGATGTGTCGGCACATTTGTTGCCATCCTAATGGCACTACTTTAACTAAATGCAGAGTCATTTCAGACAGTTGACTCTAATAATAGCGCATGGAGGCTTCTGAAAGAGAAAAGATAAACTTTGCAGCCTTTTTTGGCAAAGTAATAAATCTAAGGGAATGACAACAACAACAAAATAAATCTAATTTCTAATCTAATTTAATGTTCTGGATTTAATTCTGATGCCAATAAAACACAGGTGCCAAAAATTATTAACAGAATTTCTTACTTTCTTATATCGTAAAGCAAGCCTGACAAGCCTGCTAACAAAAATGGACAGACAAACCTTTCTACTTAGAAGGCTAAACACAGTGAAGAGAAACTATATATGAAATCTCACAAAGCAACAAACAGAATATAGAATGGATTTTGATGATCAAACAATGAACACTAATGTACAGCAGTTCCTTTATGTATTTATGAGCTCATTCAGCTTTGATGTGTCAAGCAAGTGGACCAATACTCAACCTGTCGTCATACCCTCATGCCCTCTATTTACTGTAGTTGCTTTTAAAATCCCTTCTTAGGTCTCATTTCATCATTTTTCTCTGAAATCCCTCTCTTTGATCATTCTGTGGTGACAAGACTTTAGCCCTTGGACTTATAAGTAGTTGCTTAAGGGTGAGGTAATGTTTCGTCATTTTGTCGACTCTACTAGTAGGGCTGGGTATTGTTCAAAAATGTTGATATCAATTCTCATACCTTGACTTCAATACCCGTTCTTAAATGTTTTTTCAAGACCAATTTTTAAATATTTGTTTTAAGAAGATTACATTTTCACATTACCTCAAAAAAACCTTTTTACTCGAGCCACTGCAGCTCCAACAAAGGAACAGAAAAGCACAAAGGAACAAAATGTAACCAACACAATTAATCAGTGCCAATTGTTTTAATAAACTTCAAAAGGTTTTCAGTTCCATAATTCCTCACTGCAATTTGAGTGTCAGTAGTTCAATCAGTAGTTCCTTTTCACGAAGAGATGCATTTTATTTGTGGGGTCGGGCTTATTTTGCAGGGCATGTATTCTGTCTGTTATGCAGACAGAATACATTTAATATCCTGAAACCAATGTTGCTGAACTTTGACTTATGTTGTGTTTTATAGGTGAGAAAACCACACATTTTGATATTTGAAAATGTAAGAGCTTAAATCAAATTGTTCTTTGCTTCCACTTTAAAGGCTGTGCTCACTCAATCTCCACTTAAGTGTTTTACTGAAAATATGTCTGAATATTAATTGAATCTGCTCTCTAAAACCCAGCAGAAATGCCTCATGAATGCAAATCATGATCATTGATGAATGATCATTGGTTAATTATCCCACAATTACAATGCTCTATTAAAAAACAGGGTTCATCTACCTGTGACATGATTGCTCTTATAAAGTTGCCATGTGACCGTGAAATACGACCCATTTACGTGCAGATCTGAGAAGGAGCCATCACTCTGTATGGTTCAATTAACCCACGCAAGGTGGTGAAAGGGCCAGGGGAAATGTGCAAAGGGCACATCAACATAGAGTTCAATTAACCAGAAATGTCTGCATAGGAGAAGTGTAGTTGCCTTGGTATCCACTGAATCCATTACATCAACACTGATCTATTTTTATCTTAAAAAGGGTAATTAGTTATTGTGCAGAAGTGAACATTTGGCTTCTAGTGTTTCAAAATACAATACGGCTTTTTTTTACCTATTTTCCAAGTTGAAATGCAAACATTTCTCACATGGGCAAGTAATAGTCTGTCACATAAGCAGTATTTAACCATAAACAGTGCACAACCTCTATATATTTCTTCTTAACTACTGCATGCAGAGTATAGTGACAAAGCAGTGGCCAGTATTGACAGCAAAGACACACTGATAACTCAGTTGCCTGCGAAAGACTTATAATTTATGTCATTTGTAAATGTGTGATGTTGAAGCATTTTAATGTCAGTGTGACAAGTCCTGAATATATATAGATGTTTTGAAATGTGGTGCACCTACTGTATGCTGCCAGTGTTATTCCTGTACAAACAGCAGGTTGGTTTTACTTAATAAGTTAAATTAAAGGATCATATTTAACCTGTTATTATTTTAAGGACCCAATCAATTTCTGTAGAATGTTTTATCGAAAACGAGATGCTACATCTCAAGGGGTTATTCCTAATAAAAAGAATTTTGTACTGGTTAAAAAAAAGTAAAAGTCCTATTACTCATCAATGCATGTAACATACAAGCACTTAAAGTACGCAGACAATAAAAAAGACAAAACATGGTTATTCATTTACTATTTTTTGACATTTGACATATTTTTGACAGTTGACAGCAAAGATAAACAAAAAACTTGTGGAGAAAGAAGAATAACATGCAACAAAAGTCCCTAGGTGGATTAAAACCAGAGATGCTGCAATTACATATGTGTCTTAAAACCAGTAGGCCACATGGATCCTATGCTTATAATTTAGTTATTTAATGTTGTCTTTTTATGATATGTGGTTTGCATAAAATATTCATGAAAAAGCCTTAGATAATAATACATTATTATTACTATTATTATTAAAATCTAGGTCAAACGGTTTGGGAAATGTTTTCTGAATAAGTTTAGTCACATAAAAATGCTCAATACCATTTTATGAATGCATTACACATAAAAATGTATTCAGAAAATATTATACAGGTTTACTGTTCTCCATTTCTTTCTAAACAGGTAAAAGAAATACAGCCTTGTGACACTCCAGAAATGCTTATGGACAGCTTCAGGTACTCCACGTCTGACAGTTCTGTATGTTACCCCCTTAGTGTTACCTGGAGCGACAACATTTGACAGGTATATCCAGATTTAAGTCACTGATGGGAGGATGAGACATGACTTGAAGCAGGAAATCACACAGCACTCATAGTTATATAGATGATATATATATATATATTCTGTACACAATTTTAAAAACATCTGATGGGAGGGAGACAGGAGCTATAATACTTAAGGACAAAATGTTGGTAATATTGTTTGCTAACTAGTATATTTGTAACAATTAACAAATTTTAATTCCTATACCTTAATCTGTAATTTGGTGTGAAAAGGTTTGATGTCAGAAACATTTTTTTAGGAATTCAGAGTTTTGATTTAGTTAATTTCAAATGTAATTTATTAAGATTTATTTCTCTTTTTCTCTGACTGTGCCAGTCACCTGTGCTAATGTATGTTGGAAGTTGCAAATAGATATACAATGCCCAGTTTGAAAAGGATGTGGCCAGTGTGTTGTATTATCCTCTCGAGTCAGGTCTCTAATTCATTTTACTTATTTATATTCTGTGTCCATCTCACAAGTCTAAATGCTTGTCTCTGCCAGTATTGTCAGAATAGTAAATGTTTTGTGTCCCCTTCACCATAGTGGTGTGAGTATGTTCACATCCTTAATGTAGGTGAAATGCTATTGAAAAACAACATTTGATCGAAATGCAACATAACTTTGACTAAAAGAAATCCACCAGGGATCAAAATGAAAATTTAAATAAACAAAGATAATTCTGTGTTGACTCTACCATAAAATGCTAGCTTTGGCACAAACTATGCTGTACACCATTTGCAGTCTTGGCCTTTAAGCATATCGATGCTGTTTCCATTACTATTTTAACCATAGTAGAAACACAGAAATCTACATCTCTTTGGTTGATTACAAATTACCTTTTGGCCTAACTACACTAATAACAGAGTGTCTGTGCACCATTTTGCAATCAGTGTGACGCAATCAGGAGGAAAATCAAGGGTATTGAAGGTTATTATATCTCAATCAATCTGTGAATCTGTGTGTGAAGATCACGGCTCATCTTTTGTTCCATTATAGCTCATAATAACACCTGGGGGGGTTCATCATGATGAATTTCCACACAGTTGGACTCTGGAAGCAACTATGATCTGACCATGTGATGCAGGAATGTGTGAGTGGTCTTCCAGATGACTGCGAAGTAAATGTGTCAATACGTTGGAGATGTGACCACCTATTGCCTTTCTGCCTAGTTCACTTGCGGCTCTGTAGGCATCCCATTTCAACTTCTGTAAAGTGTGCCAGTGAAAAATTAACATTGATACATTAGCATCTGTGTAGAATTGAGTAGTTTCTTTCCTTGCAGCTTTAGCTTTTCTTAATGAAACAAAGTAATACTTTTGCTAGAGAGACCAAATATAGTTCAAACTACTTTTAATAAATAAAATCATATCATCCATATTAAAAGATAATCAAAAAAACCTAATTTAAAGATAAATAATTTAAAACAGGGGCTTCATACCTCAAATGGAGGTAGAGCACACTCAAATCCTGCACTCTAAATCAAGTAAAATATTTATCTTTGACTAATATACAAGCCGAAGTATTTTAAAATCAGGATGTTAATGTGTTTTTCTTATCTTACCAACTCTAAAAAAATGACTCCTAAGTTCAACAAATTTTAGGGTGTTGGGTCCGTAGGGGTTGCCACTGTTTTCATGGTTTGCTTTTGTGAGGAGTTGCCAAATAATGTCTTTGAGTCATAATGTCATGTGCAGGCTTGGCAGAGTTCAAGGTTTCACAAAGTCGCCATAGTGGATCCTGCAGTCCAGTCTTATCCTCTAAAGCTACAAATGTCCCAAAATGGATGGATAATTAACTTTCATCATCCAAACTGGCAGCTTAATGGTTTGACCATTATACTGAATGGTGACATCAATCATAGTCATCATGGGTCAACACTGTGTCAAATGCATACAAGTGGAAGATGTCCCACATAGACTCTGCATGAAAAAACAATGTTCAGTCTGTATCCACAACTGATGCAATGGATGTTCCATATACTCACTAAAATATAAAAATATTAACCATAATATCATATCATTTTTGTATGTCTCTTGCCAGAAAAAAATGCCTACCAAGCTTCATCTCAAACTCAAACCTGCCAAAAGTCTTAGATTTAATTAATCCAGAAGAGGTGACTTGGTTTCTATGATTTGACAAAACAAAAGTTGCCCGACACTCAAATCTTTTTTAGTGTCAAACAGAAAGCATCAGGAATGTGTATCAATTCAACAGAAGCAGGCCCATGTCTAGACCAGGGGTTCCCAAAACTTTCAGCCCACGACCCCCAAAGTAACGGTGCAAGTGACTTGCGACCCCCCCACTATAAACGTACATAAACATTGCGCGCAACCGCCCACACACTATAGGCGTATCCAAACACAAGCATATTGACAACACAAAATAACACAACAGCCATAACATTACTCTACAGTAATTTACTCATTACTTTAATTTGAACTTAACCTCACCTAGTGCGATGGATGTGCAATATGTTTGGAGCACAGCAAGTCCAATCTTGGTTTAATGTTGGAGACCGCTACTCGGAGATCATCCTCCACATCCAATCGCCATCTCTATTTATTTTTAAGGTACATCAGTGCCGAGAAAGTCTTGTCGCACAAGCAGGTAGTGCCAATCGGCATCAGCACATCCAAAGCCACCCTGGATAGCCGTGGTGTTCCCTCTCAACTGAAATCCAAAACTCAGCCAGCGTCTCAGAACTAAACGCCGTCTTCAAGGTTCGGTCGCTTGACAGTTCAACCAATGCGTCCTCCAGCTCGGATGTCAGATGGTTTACCCTCGTTTCAAATCAAAAGAGCTGTTCCCTTTTATTTATTTGCTTGGTTTTATTTTAAATTTAGCCACTAGATTTATCTTGTGTTAAAATCATGGCTAACATATGCTATTTCTAATCGTTTTTAAATTTTTATTTTATTTCTGGAAATCAACTTGCGACCCCCCCTCCTCTGGCTCGCGACCCCCCCTGTGGGTCCCGACCCCCACTTTGGGAATCACTGGTCTAGTTGACATACAGTATATTATGTATATTTTTGTTAAATATAAAACTTCAGAAATGAATTGAAATAAAAGTGATGAATGGAATTGCCTTCAGGTAGGTCATGCACTGTCACTTGGTCAAGTGTAGATGAAATTGGCTCTTTTCAGTGAATGGCCATACATTGGTCCTCTGTGGGAGCTACACACGAGAAAATGTCTGCAACACTGTTTTAGCCTGTGGGGTTCTGCACAACATCACGCAGGAAAACAGGGGGCCATAAATGTAGTGACGGAGCCAGCTGACCCGATGCCCAGAGAGCAGTGTCCAGCACAGCCCCAACTGGGGGCTATAGGAAGGAGACAGGATATTACTCCTCGCTTTCAAAAGGTATGGTGTTACGTTTGGCAATGATATTCAATACAGGAAACACGACGATGAACAACATTTGTATTCATTCTTCAGGTTTTTGTTTGTCTTTTAAGTGACATTAAAGGCCACAAGTGAACGATTTCTTTCTGCCATCAACCAACATATTTGGGCTGAGGACACAGGCTATCCTTCACAGCTTATAGTTGCCTGGCTCTGACTCATGACAAAACACAAGTAAAATAAGAAACACCGCATAAACCCTGCTGTGTGTTTATTTAAATATAGATGCCTAAGAGATTGCAATATAAGCCTGTTTATTACTATTAGGAGTATAGTATATACTAACATATGTCAAGGATTTATAAATTAAATAAACTTCAGCTGGAGTCCGATTTACTGTTGACCGCATCAGTGATCTCCCACTGGATAATCGGACGAAGATTGATGGATGGACATAAAAAGTTGGAGAGTAATTGAGCAAATGTTAATGCTATCCAATTAGCTACAGCATAAGCTAAGAATTACGAGCGGTAAATCAGCCAACGTAATGTGTTGCCAGAACAGGAAATTTGAGGTGTAGTGATAGTAACTAAGGGGGCAGGACCTGGTGAACTGCGGATTTTGGAAAAATTATAACCTGTTTGCCTCTGTCTGAAGTCACTTGGATACATTCTGTTTGGATTTTATTTTCTAGTTGACCAATTTGTATTTTACAGATACTACTGTATATTTCAGTACAACACAACGTAATCAGATTACTCCAACAAATACAGTTTGGCCAATGCCAGTCAATGAATTCCGCAACCATCCCAAGTTTCTAGTGGAAGATACTGTGTAATGTATTGTATTAAGCTAAATGATGCGGTCTGTTGCATATTGCAGCTTTATCACACCATAATCCCCATTGTGGTGAGGGGAATTCCATTCAGTTCTGCTGCTGATTTTACTGTTTACCCACAAAGCTTCAACTCTAAAAAACAGGCGTGTTTGACATCTAATTCCCCTCGATTGCCCAGTGGGGGCAAACTAAAGCTGCTTTGAAAGGGCACTGATCTAAAGAGCCTCTGTGATAAACATGCTTGGGATTATTTTCTGGTTTTGATCTATCTATTGGTCACAGTGGGTCTCTATGAAGGATTCTGGATATTGTTTGGATTGACTGACCAAACACATCCCTTCGGGTATTGTACTGCAGCACGCTGTGTTAGAGATGGATATGCAGTCATTTTCTCCATGACATTTTGAATTAGGAGCTATAGAAACTCATACTGCATAATTATTTGTTCCAACGAAAACAATGATGTTTTAGCATGTCTCAGTTTCTCACATAAACATAATATATGTTCAGTATTTCCACACTGCAAAATATAAAGCAACAGTACAGGGTATCTTTATGCCATACCTGCAGTATGCATCAGGGCAGTGTGTCTCATACTGAACTCAGGCATCACTGAGACTAATTCACATTAACTAATGCAGTATACAGTACAAGCTTTAAAATTGAATTACCTTCCTTATTAGTAGCCAAACTTGCAAATGATTAACAAGTAGAGTACTATGTGATAATTGTCCACGTTTTGACCCATGCTGCAACTTCAAAGTGCACTATCAACAGGGACTGTTGTCCATCTTCAATGGCAAGTGTGCAGCAGTCTGCTGCAGTCAGTTCTCAGTTTGACTTCTTGACTTGGATCTTAAGTTGTGGGCAGCCAAACATCAAATATTTCTTGCAACATTCAAGATGTAGTACAAGCAATACTAATTAAAAGAGAAAATTACACAAACTTTGGGGTGACTATTGCACAGACATTAAGAGTATGCCTACAATTCTAGTTGAGTTTCCCTTCCACTTAACATCTTTTAGTTATGACATTATGCACCCACAGTGTTACAAGTTTCAACTGTTCCTTTGTATTTTCCACACTGTGGTTGACATATCTAAAAGTCAATATAATAGAATAGTTTAGATTATATAAATGTAATGGTTAAATTTAACAATTGGAAGTTGATTCCTTTGTCAATGATGATTTCCATTTATACAAAGGTTTTTCCGTCTTTTTCAGAAATGTTCCTGCTGTTCTACGTGTCTGTCTCTTTACTGGATGCAAACATCTTGCTAGTTGTTGGGATACACAGGGAACGTTATGTATCAAAAATTATGCGTCTGTGCTTGGACTTTGCTCTTCACTTTTACCTGAGCCAGTAATCTTGCACACAAAACATGCTCATCTGTATGTTTTTTTCTAAATAAAAGTTGGCATAGAATCGGAATCTGGGAATCTGAAAATAGGACTAAGGCCATTTTTTATAGGCTGAGCCCGGCTAATTTCCAAGAAAGGCTTTAGTCATGCTCCTTCAGACATTTATGGTGAGGATATGTGACATCCACACGTTGTGCAAATTTAATACTGTTCACTTGTGGCCTTTAACGTCACTTAAAAGACAAACAAAAACCTGAAGAATAAATAGTGATTGATTTAATCAGATACAGTTTTGCAGTCTAGCATATTCTCCATATTCCACATATTCTATGAGACATACCAGAAGTTTACCTGCTTCTTGCCTCTCTAGTGTACTTCCTAGACACTGGAGCAAGAAATAAATTCATGGTTAATTAGGCTATTGGCTAATGCTTACTCCCTCCCATCCACTGCAACCGGTAAAGGATGACTTAGTTACAAGCGCTACAAAGTCTGTCAACCTTTAAATGTTTTATAGTTTATGAGATACTCCAAGACAATGCATTGATTTAACAGTTCCAATAAAGCATAAATAAGGTTTTTTCCATGGCCAGAAGTGGGCAGATGTACTCATCTGACAGCAGGGCAGTGTGAGGAGGTGCTGAAGCCATATGAACCTCAGAATTACCATCCCCAATAAGCCATCAGTCGCTGGAATAGAAGAGGTTTGAACTCCCTTCACCTAGAACTCCAAACTCAGTTTTATTGAGGGAGGACTAATTACAAATCACTGTGACTTTATTTTGACAATGGTTATGATCATCCAAAAGGTACAAATACACTCATAACAAAAGACATGGCACTGATGAGGTTTGTTATTTTATTTGAAATGTGGAGCTGGTGTGGCTACAGGGCATGATCAAAGCTGAAGCCTATCACAGACGAATTAGAGTGTCAAGTGCAAAGACAGAGCAGAGATCAAAGACGGCGCTGCATTACATGACAGCCACTGGGACAAAAAGTAACTGGATCCTATTATTACTATGAGCACATCCAGTAATGGGGCTTTGCATAAAGGAAACCATTATTATTGCAAGGATGGTGCTAGTGTCTGTTGAGGGGCTGTGATCAAGCTCTTGGATCAGTGAAGCAGGTAGTAGTTTTTTTATTTTCTAAATACTTTTAAACTTTGTATTATCATTATTGTTATTGGCTTGAATCACACAAAGCGGAGTTGAGATGCATCCTACATTATAAATGCTGCCAGTACATTGAAAGTCACAGGAGATACAGCAGCACAGCTTTTACTATTGCAGTGACACCACATGTCCCATCTAATCCAGACACATTATTTGATGGATGAAGCAAATTTTGTGAAAAGTCTGTAATGCATGAGCATGATGTAAGACCCAAGAGAACAAAATATACGCAAAAGTGGATTACAGGCTGCTGTGAGCCCTTGTTCCACAAATACCATTAATGTGACACTCAGCTTGATGCCTTGTTTTCTTCCTTGTTTCCTCAGAACCAGGTGGCAGGAGAGATTTCAGCAAAGTCACACAAATAGCAAAATTACAAAATTTGTAGACGCAGAATAATATTACTGTATTTGGCATTTCTGTATTTTCTTTTGAATTCAGTGTCACACCATCACCGACAAATACGTTTTCAACATGGATTTTTTTCCTTCCTTTTCTCTAGTAATAATATATTTTGTGTGGGGCATACATTTGCAGAAATCCATGGCTTTTGTTGACATCCATATTTCCATTTTCCCCAAAACCATTTGGTCAAAGTGGATGGCAAGTTTTGTTATTAAGTATTCCAGTTTGCTATGGCAACGCCATATGGATTTTGCTGAAAATCGACATACTGGTATGATCCTCAACAGATGGTAATTATCACTATAGCTGCTGCTCTGTGATGCAACTCAGTGGCACTTTCAAATTAACATCTGGCTCCATCATTAAGTTGTATACACAAGTGACAGAGAGGACCAAAATAAGTCAGCAGATATGTCATGTTCTACTTCAAAGGTCTATGTTGACCATGTCAAAGGCAAAGTATTCGCCTAATTAACCACATGACCAGCACAACAGTTTGATGACGACTCACCTCCAAAAGAGGTCACCCATCATGTCTTACATGTCAGATGGTGTAGTCGTTGCTGGAAAACAGAAATGCAGACGGCAGGTCAGTTAATCAGGGCAAAACACTTCCCACCTGCGTATTGGCCCAATTAAAGGCACGATGTAGAGCTTTAATTGTACACAAATACAATTCAGTTTAAACTGAAGATTCCTCACAGGTATGCACTGTGTATCCTTTAAGTCTATAATGCGTTCATTTAAAATCTGCATCAACTATATGGGTTTTCTGTCTACCTTTCCTCTTTTATTGGTGCATTGCTACTTTAATAGCTCATTACTTATTTTATTCATTGGCCTTTAAACCTGCTTGAGAGTTGTATTCTGCCTTTTATTTTTCTAGTCTATTTGTTTTAAATGTTTGTTTTGTTATTCGCATATTTATAATCATGTTAATGTCCAGAACTTTGGTCAATCTGGTTATTTTAAATGTGCTTTACAAATAAAGTTGGATTGGATTACTGCGTCCAACTGCCACTTCTCGGATTAAGGTTTAGTTACATTTAGGAAATTAAAATTACATGGTTCAAGTGAAGAAGAGATCTTTGTCATGGTTAAAAGAAACCAATATTGTTGGTAGAAGAACTGATGACCGTATTAAATTATTAAAAGTGAGAACAATTCTATTGCCATGAAAATGTCAGACAAGGCCCTCATCTTAATGAGTTTAGCTGAAATGAGCTGCTGTGATTACCGTGCAGTATACTTAGGCTCTCTCTAGAAAATATATTAATTTACAAGTGGTGGTGTTTTGGCATGTGATTGTTTATTTATTAAACAGTGTACTTACATCTAATACATCTTAAACTCAGTGTATCTGAATAGGGCCTGCGTGAGTCAGCTGTGAGAGCGAGACAGCTATGAGTAATGGTTCTCCAGTGTGTCGGTGCAGGTGAGAAGCTCCGTCAGTGCCTGTTATGAGTCCCTACCCTGAGCACATCAACTGGCATGAAACACACTGGACACACTTAATGCACCAGCAACAGCCGCTGTCAGGCAGCCGCCAATCAGTCTGCGAGGTCACTGGAATCCATGAAATCTGAACCCTTCCCAGTTTCCCAGACAGACAATAATTAATAATTGGATCTCAGAGGAAATGGGTCCTTCAATCAACCTCCATTATTTCGCAGGATATGTGAAGGTTTGGCCACTCACAACTCTGTGACTGATCATGCAAGGATTATAATTACCATCAAGTGAAACAACTGCTTGTTTTTCTTTTGTCCACCTTGTAACCCCACCACCCAAAGAGAAGAGATTTGCCACACCAAGAAGTATGAATGTACTTCCAGTGATTGTGGTGGTTGTCAGCATGTGACCTAGATGTGTAATTGTGATCACGTGACAGTAGGTGGTCAAACTGTACATAGCTGGAGATTGTAACTCCGGTCTCTGTTCAAAGACAGTCCTTGGTATCGGATATGATTGAAATTTGTGATCTAAAATTGCTTCAGTTTTTGAATAAAATATTGGTGTATTTATGAACTCTGTGGTGTGAGCTGAGTGATTTCTACATTGTCTTAACAATTAAATACCAATGCATTAGACTAGACTGGGCAAACCCAGGCTGATCTGCCGGCAATTGGATTTCAGCCTGCAGCTCAGGCTGGAAACCTGTAATTTTTGCTCTCCTGCTTCCATTACAAATCTGTGGGGACCAATCACAAACTGGTTCATCCACCTGGCGCGCTATTGGCGGGTTTAACACAATGATGATAGAGAAGCAACTGCAAATGAACAACGGCAAGAAGCTTTTTCTTTACATTCAACATAGCGGCCATCGTAGCGCAGCAACCCGTTGATGCCGCTGTGTGCAAAGTACGTCACCCGGATCGTTGGTCTGAGTACCAGCCTTTACTTCCGTGACAAACCTGCGTCACTTTGTAACACACGTTATAATGCTTGCCTAGCTGCTAGCATGGCACGCCCTCATACTCTGTTTCTGACTGGGTAGTAGTCCTTACCTAGCTACTGCACATGGACTCCCAACAAAGATGGGATAGAAGTGAGATGCCTCACTCTGTAGCTTAAGCAGAGCTCAACACACTGGGTGAGAGGAGCTGCAGCAATGTGCAGTTAAACAATGTAAACCTATTTACATTTATTTATTTATGTGATTAGGACAATGCACATTAATCAACATTTCTGTAAATGCACCAGTGCTAGCCAGTTGGCTAAATTTCAACTGTAGTCCTAGTTACCCAGCATTCTGATATAATCTCTAAATACAATTATGAACCTGAAAATGAGCATAATATGAGCAATTTAAGCAACAGCTCCAGTGACCCAATTCCCTAAAAATAGCTGCAAAATGGAAATAAGAATGAATTCCAACTGTAGCCAATGCTTACGGCACACTTTGATAACCATGGAGGATGGGTGGCTCAGCTGTGCAATTTGAGAAGTGCTGAATTTAGTTCGATTTTTTTCATTGCACTTGTATTAAGCAGTTTCTGAAACAATCAACTCTCACAAGCACACCGTCTTTCAAGAGGTTAAAGGATGAGTCCTGTTTAACCATGCAACATCTCTCCTGTCAACACATTACTGTCCTTTGCCGCTAATACAAATATGTCCCTAATGAAATCTCAATTCAAAATGATGCATTATTGTTGTTGCTGAGCCTGAACACAATGATTAGGATCAAACTAATTTAATTGTTTATTAGCTTTGAAAGGCAGACTTGCAAAGCTAATGAACAGATATGACACAATTTTAACTAATTATACTCCTATAATCATATCAATATGAGTCACCTTTTCTTAATAAATGGCTTCCTAAGGAAGATGGTTGTTTCTGGATAAAGAAAACAAAAACAAAGATGTGTTGTGAAAGGGGGCGATGCCAATAACACATTTAAGAATATAATTCCACAATCGTAATTTAGGTTTTAAACACTTACTGTAGGTCCAATACAATACAAAACAGTTGTGATATCAAGTCTGAAAGTAACATAATTCCTCATCAACTGTAATTAGTACACGTGCAACAGTAAATTGCACATTTTACATGTTCTATCTAATAGGAAAATTGCTTGAAAACGGTACTGAGCAGCCTGGTCAAATTCATTTCTTTAATACTGCAGCAGCAGCGTATTTTATGAGTGTGCACTCCATCATTATTTACAGCTCAGCAGACTTTGCTTTTGCTTTGCAGAACAATTTTTACAGTAAAAACTACCGTATAGCATCCTTTGGGTAGTAATCTAATTCAATTGGGGTAATTTAATTCAAATGGTGTTATTGCCTAATTCAGGGGAAGGATGATATCACATAATTTGTTTGGGAAATTGGCATATGCTATCTGCTTAACAACTCAGTAGCTTTGAAGTGTAAACAGTAATATTTCCTTTTGAGGCTGTCAAAAAATAATAAAGACAAAACTGGGAGCAAACATTTTCTTTGTCCCAGCGGACTCCCAGGAATTTAATTTAATTTTTATGTTCAGAAAATCGAGTGTTGAGTCCTTTTCACAAATTTGTTACTCCACATTGCATGTATACCCTTCTGCAAAACATTTATTATATTCTAATATAAGTTTTAAAAAATATAGTTGTTGAAACTAGATCAAGCACAAAAATGTCATTCTCAGAGAGATTGTCCAAGATAACAACTTCTTGTTACATTTATTTCCCTTGTTGAGATAAATATAAAACTTGTATTTGCAATTCATCTTGTAGCTCAGTTCACAGCTGTCGTCATGGAGAACAGAAACAACAATAATATGATCAATCCCGTTCCAGTTTTAACAAATGAACCAGTAGATGAATGAAACCTTGTAAAGTCTGCAACGTTAAGTAGTCATTCAGTGGAATATAATTACTGACCTTCAACACCAATAGGCTTACAGCATTCATCAAGTAGCACAGAGATCAATACATAGATTACCTTCAGAAACACTAAACAGAGTGACACATGCCAAGGTCTACCTATTTTTACTAGTATGTTGTAGAGATACAGAATAACGCAAAATGGGTTTGAGTGTCTGATTTCTTTTAATTGCGTATTCCTCTAATGATGTGTATAATCACTGGTGGAGATTTTTATTCTATTGTATTTGAATAGTAAATAGTGGAAGTGTGTGATACTCTGTGGCATCAGGTTAGGAAGCAAGAAGAGGGGAAAATAAAAAATAAATATGTCATCCAATCAGGGATTGCTATTTGAGCACCAGTCTTATTTGCCAGTCACCTATTCAATCCAAGTATAGTCGCTGCATTCAGAGACGGGCAAGCAGGTTGTGCTTTGAATATGTTTATTTATTCTCATTTCAGCAGGGTCTGCTGGAACATGAAGACAGCTGGTTCAAATTGATTCTCCTGTACAAATAAGTTGGGTGTCAGAATGGGAATGAATCATCAAGAATAAGTGTTGTGGTTGCATGCACTGGGCTTTCTCTGCTGCTCCCCTATTAATGGCAAACTTTGTCAAAGTTTTGGTTCTAATATTATAGAAACCTTATTTTGTACAAAAAGACATTAAGCAAAATAGGCCTACCAATACTCTAATTTATAGGCCAATACTGATATCAATTTCAAGCTAAACAATCTGATACCAATATAATGGCCAACATTATATATTAAACACATAAATTATATTACACTATTCTGTGTAAGACATGTGTTTAACATGTCTCAATTAAAGATGATCCTGTGTTTAATTCTACTTACAAGGAGTGTAAGCATTCCACTATTGTCTCTATTTACTTTTTTTTATATGGTAATTATCACGCCCCTTCCTGCCTACATTTTCTGATTTTTTCTCCTGACAAAGACCAAACAAAAGGGATGTTTTTGTACTTATTTATTCACTGAGAAAAGTGTATGTTCACAGTCATCAAATGCATTAAATGATTTGGAAAATGGATGGCTACATACTATACAATATAGGATGGTGAAGACACTAAAGTGAGCAAGCAGTTGACTTAAAAGCAGGGAGTCATTTTGGGTGCATGGTGCACTGACGGATGTGTAAATCTGTTCATACATAAAGTATAAGCAATAGGGGTGTGCAAAAAAAGGCAATTCATATTTGTATCGTGATTCAAGCTCTACAGATTCAAAATCGATTCATAGAAATTCCAAAAATTGATTATATTGATTATATATATAGTAATGGTGTGTATAGTATCACATGGGGAAAAGTAACTTCATTTACATACTGTGAATGTTTTTTTTTAAATTGAAGGTTTGGTCATGCAACAGATTTCTGGGAGGCTGAGGTTGTAATGCAGAAGGATCGCCCTCAGAGCATTTCATTTTCAAACCAAGCTGACAGTGACAGTGACATGACAGTGCACTGGCGGACACATAAGATCAAGGCCTTTCACGACCACAACCATATTGGCACTGTCCATTAATAACATCGATGCTTCATCGTCCTGTCATTTTCCTCCCTGATACTGAATTTTGCTATAAGTTAATTCATACAGTATGCCATTTATTTATATAGCAGTGGAAAAAATTTTGATAAAAAAGACCTTTTAGACTTTTATTCCTAGAACTATGAATAAACTACAATGGCCTTTCTTAATTCAAATGTAAATATATTCAATTCAATTTTATTTATAGTATCAATTCATAACAAGTGTTATCTCAAGACACTTTACAGATAGAGCAGGTCTAGACCATACTCCATAATTTACAAGGACCCAACAGTTCTAGTAGTTTCCTCCAGAGCAAGCAACAGTGCGACAGTGGCGAGGAAAAACTTCCTTTTAGGAAGAAACCTCGGACAGACCCAGACTCTTAGGCCGGTTGGAGTTAGAATGAAGAGTGGCAATAACAGTCACAAAAAATAGTAGTTTGTAGTAGTTCTTTGTATCTTTGTATATATATCACAGTATGCCTTTTGTTATTATGTATTGTACAGTGAAGTTGAAACAGAATATTCAGCAACAAGTAAAATAGCTGAATGTGAAACTGTTTATAATATGATTAAATAAGTGCAACACTCCAGGAACTTCTCCTATTTGACATTGTCGACTTGGCAGTCCTAATTGACTTCAGGAACGATTGCCATGTCAAATGACTCAGCATGGTGGCTGCTTAAGTAAAGTAAGTGTGTGTGTGTGTGTGTGTGTGTGTGTGTGTGTGTGTGTGTGTGTGTGTGTGTTTGAGGGGGAGGTTATTAGAGTGAAAAGAATATGCACCCATAAATAGAAAGGAAAAACAATAAATCAATATATATTAATGTACAGCCTTGACAAAAGGCTATTCAGGTGCACTCAGTCTGTTAAGAAGCCACTGTAGCTGATGGCAATCATTGATCACACTCAGTGATTTGAGATGACAAATTAAGATAAATTCAAACCAATCTGACTTTGTTATAGTAGGAGAGAAACAAGGTTTAAATTTACAATATAGTTGTAATTGTTTTGCATCCTTATCTCCTGCAACTTTATGTATGACCAGACCCAAATTGTTGTTGTTTCTTTGAGCATATGTACAAAATATTTCAACATTTTTTTAGTTAGGTATTCCTCTGCATGTCCCTACTAAAACATGGAGACAAAGAGGGGAAGAGAAAGTGGAAGGTGGACTATTGCATGCAATATTTCTGCAAGTTATTAGTAACATATTTGAAATGCTGCTTTGTCACTCTTTAGCCCGCTCAAACGTGATATTTTCTAGTAAGCTGAACCTGCCCTACAGCAGTGTTTTGTGTGTAGAAATGTGTGTCTAACAAAGTCATATAGAAAAAACTCAAACTTACTGACAACTTGATCTCAATAAGCAAAGAGTGCTTATTTGGGCTCTGAATTAGTCATCAAATCGGTTTCTGTACTTTTACCTTTGTAATATCTTCATCTTGTGATCTGGGACCAATCACGGAATCTATGCTGATTATATTTAAATCAGGAGAGACTAGTTGCATATTTGATTTTATATTTAGTTTTTTAACAGTTTTATACAGCAAATTAGGATAACAGCTGACTTGATTTAGGATTGCACTGATTAAAAGTTAGGTCTTCCTGAAAGAATTTACACCAAACTACATATGCCATGAATATGTTTGAATTGCAGTAATTTCCAAAACTGTGACCTCACATTATCTGTAAACACAGCACAAAAGCAAGTTGCCTTATTTGTTTTAGTTCTAACCTAGTTTTTTAAGATTTTTTTGGGGCTTTTCCACCTTTAATTTTTGATTTGACAGTTAAGTGAGAAATGGGGAAGACATGCAGGAAATTGTCACAGGTCGGACCCAAACCCAAGACCTCTGCGTTGAAGCATAAACCTCTAAGGTACATGTGCACCTGCTCTACCACTGAGCCAGCCTGGCCATGCAGACATTTAGACTAAATACAGCAGTTTTTTCCACATTTGTTGATCATCAGCTTTTGTAAGGGAAGATTTATATGCTGGACATTATTTCCAATGATGCTCAGAGAGGGACTTTCAGTAGAATATTTCATATGATCCACAGATGTACGGAGAGAGGGATGAGCTTCACACTAACAGATGATGACTGGCTGCTGTCAGGGTTACAAGGTTGCTAATTTATCTTCGTATACGACGTCAGACATGCACACTCACACACACAAGCCATTTTCATCATCATTATCTCAGCTCAGGTCAGCATTAAGACAGGCACACATACCCATTTCAACTGCTATTACTGTTTTGTTTAGTTTTCACTTATTTTTGTTTCGTGAAATTTTGCACCTTCATTTTTTAAGGCATCTAAGACTACAGGTATTGGTTCAGCATCTATCACAGTTATAACTATTCCTGGCACTTTTCTGAATTGTAGTGACAGTTTGGTCTTAAATCGTGGCGCCTGGCAGAAGAATTATAAGTGTTAGCTTGGGGGTCTGCAGTGGTGACTCAAGGCTGAGGCTTGGCCTTGGTGCTAAGCAGCACTCTTCTGTACATGTTGTGACACTACCAATGTGATGGGTTGTTGTGTGTAAAGACAGGTTGTGACACCAATTTTTCAACATGGAATGCTTTGACCCATTCCAGCCTTATTCTGTATATAAAATAAAAGTATTTTGTGCTGCCAGATTTTTCTTTTCAAGCCTCTTCTATCCACATTAAATACATACATACATATCAAAAAGAATTTAAATCTCACAAAGACATAATTTCATTACATATACCACATGAAAACAATCTAAAAAAAACAGTACATCTTCCTCCCAAGTGGTGTCCAAGTTAATAGGATTGTATGTCTGTTTTATTCAGCATAATAATTATTCTATATCCAGAGATTGTATCTGACAGACTTTAGGAAATTTCCTGTCAATATTAATGGCATATTCCCATCTCTTTGGCAAGGTTATAGGTATTGGGGTATGCACTTGAAAAGGCAGTTGAGAATACAGATGACTTCTTCTTTCTCTGTCAACCTGAGCCTGTGATTAATACTGACTATAGCTGAGCCTGGCTATTGAGGAAAATGGGCTGGACACTGTTTCATCTGTTAGGTGAATGACAGCAGGAGCTATAGTTAGTGTTAGTTGTTGGTGTTCAGGGGCCTTGACAGCACATGAATGTTAGTTGTGTATACAAAAAAATCTGTTTTATACAGGGGAGAGAAAGAAAGAGGTAAGAGACATTTAGGCATCTTATTCTATAGATTTTATAAAAGGCACAGTGATTTGCATGCTTGTGCAGCTATATCTCTACAATATGTATCTGTGATAGTGATACAGAATCAGGGTACAAACACATTGATTGTCCTGTAATATATGACTCCTCTGAGTTAAGCCATTGATTACCGTCTCAGCAGAAATGTGTGTCAAAGGATAAAATATTAATTAAACTTTATAATGGCCCTCCTTCTATTCACACACTACGTCATATTGCAGCCACAGGACATTATACAATGTCACACAGCTGATCAATAACAGCAAACAGCTGCTTGAGGGTGATTAAAATTGAGCCAAATGAGTGTTATCAAGAGGAATATTGTTACATTGGTGAAAAACAGTCTTGTTGAAGAATTACTGTTTTGAACAGTGATAATGTACTTTCCACCTAACAACAACTCTTTTTTTGGAAGTGACACATTATAAGAAATGTTCAAATCAACTGCTCCTGAATAGCTCGGACTGAACTGAACTTGAATTTATGTCGTTACTCCATCACAGATGAATAAAATAAGTTTTGTTTGGCAATGTTGAGTGGGTAAAGGATTACGTCACTAAATTTACCCTTGGTGAATTCCATTCCCCATGTCAGCAATGCAAACAAAATGACAGCTAAGCATCTCACATACCTTCAGCAAACTGCAAACAGCAGCATTTTTCTTTTTAACAGCGCTTAGATGAGGGAAGTTTTGATGTGGTGTATTGCTATGACACCAGTCACCTCACTGACTGACTGTGATGTCTCCCTGATGTTAATATCTACGACCTCCCACATCCTTTTTTCAAAAGATGCAAATACATTTAATTGTAATCACAGCTGTCTGCATGTCAGAAGGGAAGAAAGGAGTGGCCAGCAACTCAAGGTTGTCCAATTTAACAGCGGCCCGAGCCTCAAAGCTAAAGTGATGAAGATTAGAAACAGGTTGGATGAATTATTCAGATCAAGAGTAATCCTGGCCCCAGGTGACAAGGAAGGTGGACTGTACATCAATCATGTGTATGTCCGATGATTCAAGATGTCGGAGATAGCGGTTTGTTGGTGGTGTTTATGGAAAGTAGCCACATATAAAATGTGTAGAGGTAGGAGGAAGGAATAATTGACATGTCACTCATGAGATAGGACCTCATCCTCCTCCTCCTCCCCTCTGAAGTAAAGAGATTTATAATGCAGTGATTCACATTTGTTTACAGGTCTGCCATCATGCACTTACTTTGCAGGAGACAGCCTTCCTCTCAAGGCTTTGCAGTCCAGAGACAACAAAACATATTTGCCATTGATATGAACCTGTGAAAACAGTGAATGTGCTCTGTTGTCCCTGAGAGGATGCAGTGCACCCACAGAAAGTACAAAGTGTTTCAGAAGGAGAACTTTCTTGTATCTGTTTATTACTCCTTGATGTCCTTTCAGGTCGATAATGTTAATTTGACAAACTTCAAGTTGATGGAAAACTTTGTGTTCATAAACAACAAGAACTCAAGCAACAACTCCATGAATCCTTTGACCTCATGCTCTGTCATTAACAATGCTCACAGATGTGTTTAATTATATGAGCGTGTCCTCTACAATACCAACAGTACAGTGCCTTTAATTTGATGAGTATTTTTTGGCAAGAGAACATCGGCTGACATTCTGTCCTTGTTTGAGATGCAAAATAAATCAGTTATTGATTAACAGTACAAGATGTATTGTGCAGGCTAACGTTTCGTGCTGTTTAAAGCGCAAAGTCCATTTAATAAAAGCTATTACAACTTTCATCCCCCGACAAATATGGAATTCAGAATAATGGCAAAACTGTTCAGTGTTGACTGGAGCCATAAAAATCAACTGGGAAATATAATTTGGCCGTATGACTGGAAAATACGACCTTTTTAATAGCCCAGAATATTACAAGGAAGAAAGAACAGACAAGATTTAATTGGATCTATTTCAAAAAATTACTTTGATAATTAAGAGCAGATTTGCATGAAGACCTCAATCAGGATAAAGTCAAATTAGCCATAGGTCATTTGTACTTCTCAAATAAAAGCTGGGCAGTATTAACTGTCATCACACCCTTAGTCAGTGATTACTGGTGTAACAATAAGATTGTATTATTGGTTGATTTTTTTAAATAAAGTGTATAACACTGTTTTCCTTTTGCCCTCACTATGGATCCTACACACACTTCCAATAAAGCTTCATGACAGTAGTTGGCCTTTGAAGTCTTTGCTGGAAGCAATTGTGACACTGCAAAAATAGCAGTGGACAACAAATTCAATGATAGTGACTACAAATCCGACAAAAAATTGAGATTCCATTTAGCAAGACTTAGACCCTCATAATAGACATTATGTGACACAAAATATAATATTGTATAGTGGTGTACAAATTTGATCTGTAGTTCAAGAAACAATCACCCTAAAATAAAATGGTGGACAATACAGACTGTATAGTGTACAATATGGTAAATTGTTATTCATCACCTGTAAAAAGTAATAAGCTCTCCATTGGGCAGATCCACAGTTGCCTCATGTTTAATATACTTAACCCTCAATTTCCAGAGGATGTGTAACGGCTGCGGATCGTCTCCGCTGCGTGACGGCTCCGTGCTCCGCCGTCCGTCAATATCCACCAGGTCAGGTGGGCTTTAATGGAAACCTAATGATTCCAACGCCATTACGCATCCTGTGGAAATTGGGGGTTAATGTATACTGGACTAGGGCTGGGCAATATGTCAATATAGATACTTCAAACGATAAAAATGTCTATCGTGAAAAATGTCAATTGTAACTGTGTTATGGCAATATTTACGTCATTAGAACAAGGCTTTATGTTCTGGTCCTTATATAGGCTAACCATGTGTTTGTTTTTTTTAAAAATGTGTATATTAATTGAATTACCAGAAAACATTCAATTTGTGATATATACAGTACATTGATATTGAGATATGCAACTATATTGGGATAGAAGATTTTGGCCCGCCCTATACTGGACACATCTTGACACTATGCAGCAATTCAACATCCAATTACTATCAATTTAACTCAATGCATCATCGCTTTTCTTATGGGGTTAGGTATAACTACTATTGCTTTTCAATGATTGATATCATTGATCAACCAAGAACCAAAGAGCTTGTGTCATTAAAGGAGGCATAGGGTTCACAGATGAGGTCCACTAATCAAAGTAAAAAATGGCCTCAGGTTTTAAAGGCTACAAATGTGTTTTCCAGCATGTTATATAGGATTTTAAGATGGCAGTGCATTTCAAAGTATCACGGTCTTTGTGAAGTCTGTTTACCAGCCTTTGTAGTGTGATATGTATGGTGAAGAAACATTTGGTTCAAATGTTAAAGTTACTATATCAATGTTAGCTTGCTTAGAAAATAAATACATACTTTTATTGTTGTCCTTGGACAAACAGTCATTTATTCTAATTTCTATTCTGAAATAAGTTTTGTTACAGAATAATGTAATCCTAAACTAGGACACAGTTGATGAGATAGTGACCCTTGGCCAGCTTCAAACATATTTAATTTATGTTTTGCATTATTATACCATGTTGCACTGGCAAACAGAGATACTGAGAAAACACATTTTAATTTCAACTTCTGATTAATATTTTCTACGCAGTGTTCCATATTTACATACCCACAGACGGTAGAAAAGACACCTACAGTAGCTAATGAGAAACCGTGCTTGCCATTCTCCATCTCCACTGCTTCAGGTCAGGTTTAGATTGGCAGTAGGAGTATTACTAGATAACATACATTCTGTGACTTTCCTTTTTTTTCCAATTCTATTTTTTTTCACCAAAATCATTACTTCGTTATCACTGACCTGTCTTTGAAACAGCAGAGGAGTTTATTCCAGCTGGGTCAGTTAAGTTTGTCAAGGTCACCTGCCCAAAAGTTCCAAACGCTTCGCCCACCACAATGCTGTTGGAGCCCGGTGGCTCAGATCTTGCTGCCGGCCTGTTGTTGTCCCCCTCTCTTGTGACCATGAACAATGGCGTGGCTTATGTACCTGTGATTAATGTGGGAGCCTCTGGAGCTACTGTTCACTTGAAACAGGTGTTGGGAATGTTGCATGTTGTTAAGGGAATAGAGGAAAAGTAGTTGTTTTAAGAAAGGGAATGAGTAGGTGGCCCAGGTAACCATAGTAAGCGCACAGGCTGCACAGGGCCCGCCCCCCATCACCATCTCAGACACTACCGCAGCTCTAGAATGGCCAGGACTTCCTTTGTAGAAGTAAAACAGCAATTACTGTAGAGGTATAATCACATCTTTGCTAAACACAAGGGAGAGCTAGGGTGCACTAATGACATTGTATATGAGATACTCATTGATGAGGTCCCCGTCCGTCAAAGGTATAGGCGGATTTCCCCAACACAGTGACAAGCAGTAAAAGATCATATTCAACAGCTCCTGGATAGTAAAGTGATAAGGGAGAGCAAAGGATGTGTGTTGACTATTGACTGCTGTACGCCAAAACAAGAAAGAATGCCTATCCATTGTCCTGGATTGAAGAGATACCCTTACTGGTGCTAAATGGTTCTCTTTACTCGACCTGGCAAGTGGCTACAATCAAGTCCCTGTAGCTGAAGGAGACAAAGCCAAGACAACCATGTGTACACCATTTGGCCTTTTTGAGTTTGAGAGAATGTCTTTTGGCTTATGTAATGCTCCTGGGACGTTTCAGAGGCTCATGGAAAAGATATTTGGTGATCAGAGTCTCCAGTCAGTTTTGCTGTATTTGGATGATATCATTGTCTTCTCTTCTTCTATTGAGCAGTATTTACAGATGCTGGAGATGGTGCTTAGCCGGCTCCAACAGAAGGGTGGAAGTGCAGTATCTTGGACACCATGTGTCCAGAGAGAGAGAGTGGCAACTGATCTGGAGAAGATCTCTGCTGTGGAGAACTGGAGATGGCCTCAGGATTTCACCGAAGTCAGAACATTCCTTGGTTTCTGTAGCTATTAACGATGCCTCGTTCGGAGGTTTTGCACAGTTAGCCGCCCCTTTGCACCAACTTGTGCATGATGTAATTAAAGTAGCCGAGCAAGCTAGAATGAGGCCAGCAGCAACCAGTATGTGGACTGAGGGATGTGAGCAAAGCTTCAGTGGCCTTATGACAATGCTTACAAGTGCCCCCATCTTGGCCGTTCACTTCACCAAGCCATTTGTCTTGGAGGTTGATGCAAGCCGGGTTAGGGGCAGTCCTTTCACAAGAACAGAAGGGCAAGTTAAAGCCAGTTGCCTATGCAAGCTGTTTATTGAGAGGTTCTGAGCTTAACATAGAGAATTACTGTATATCTCAATGAAGCTTGAGTTCCTAGCACTTAAATGGGCAACATCTGAGAAATTCAGAGAGTATCTGCTGGGCAGCAAGTGCACTTTATAGACTGACAATAAGTCATTTTCAGAACCTCAAGCTGGGCGCCACTGAACAACGGGCAGCCCAACTAGCGGCTTTTGATTTCACTGTGCATTATCAACCAGGAAGTAATACTGACTCTGTCAGCAGACTAGGGAGACTCCAGCCATCCAGCATTATCCAGAGGAATCTGAGGTGGTGACACAGCAGCAAACTGCAGTTTTTCCAAGTTGATCTCGGGCTGAACTGGTAACCCTGCAGAGAGCTGACCCAACTCTAAAAGTTTTCATTGTTTTCTGGAGAGTAGGAAAACCCCCAAACAAGGAACAGCAACTCTCAAAGAAAGTCCAGTGTCTACTTAGGCAGTGGGACTGCATCCTGGAAAAGGGTGGCCTACTCTATAGATGTGTAACTGCCCCACATGGGGAGCCGTATATTCAACTGCCCATGCCTACATGCCTCTGTCAAGAACTGTTAACCAGCCTTCATGACCAGCATGGGCATCTATTTTGGTCTCATCTGACCACATGACTTTCTCCCATGACTCCTCTGGATCATCCAAATGGTAATTGGCAAACTTAAGATGGGCCTTGACATGTGCTGGTTTAAGCAGGGGAACCTTCCGTGCCATGCATGATTTCAAACCATGACGTCTTAGTGTATTACCAACAGTAACCTTGGAAACGGTGGTCCCAGCTCTTTTCAGGTCATTGACTAGCTCTGCCCGTGTAGTTCTGGGCTGATTTCTCACCTTTCTTAGGATCATTGAGACCCCACGAGGTGAGATCTTGCATGGAGCCCCAGTCCGAAGGAGATTGACAGTCATGTTTAGCTTCTTTCATTTTCTAATGATTGCTCCAACAGTGGACCTTTTTTCACCAAACTGCTTGGACATTTCCCTGTAGCCCTTTCCAGCCTTATGGAGGCATACAATTTAGTCTCTGGTGTCTTTGGACAGCTCTTTGGTCTTGGCCATGTTAGTAGTTGGATTCTTACTGATTGTATGGGGTGGACAGGTGTCTTTATGCAGCTAACGACCTCAAACAGGTGCATCTAATTTAGGATAATAAATGGAGTGGAGGTGGACATTTTCAAGGCAGACTAACAAGTCTTTGAGGGTCAGAATTGTAGCTGATAGACAGGTGTTCAAATACTTATTTGCAGCTGTATCATACAAATAAATAGTTAAAAAAAATCATAAATTGTGATTTCTAGATTTTTTTTTTAAGATTATGTCTTTCACAGTGGACATGCACCTACGATGACAATTTCAGACCCCTCCATGATTTCTAAGTGGGAGAACATGCAAAATAGCAAGGTGTTCAAATACTTATTTTCCTCACTGTAGCTCCTTCTGTTCGGGGTATCACCCCAGCTTCCGGTGGGCTTTATCTTGGGGGAAGAAGCATCTGAAGCAACAACCAGCTCTTGGGATGAGTGGATCCAGCAGCTCCAGGAACAGCTTCAGTTGGCACAAAATCTGGCCCAAAGAAATCTGAAAGAAGCAGCAGAGTATTGCCAGCAACACCATAATCAATATGCATGTGACCCTGGCTTCAGAGAGGGACAGTTGGTCTACTTAAAGGACCATAACTGCCAAGGCCGTCGGAAGATTTAGGACAAATGGTCACCAATCCTTTACAAGGTGGTTGGTGTGCCAACAAAACCTGGTGGGCCATATACCACCACACAGGCTGATGGCACTGGTAATGTGAGATGGGTAAGTAGGACTGAGCCGAGGGCAGCGCAACTCGAAACCCTGTTGCTCCTAAGCAACCCATAGAGCCTAGTGCCTAGTCCCCGAGACATCAACCCTGACAGTAGTGGAGATGAAGATATCCAGGCGTGGATAGGTAGAGAAGTCCTCAGCCTACTGCTGCAATCCCACATGACGCCCTGAACCTTATCCGAAATGGAACATAGAGGACCAAAGGAGTGGACGATGGGGCAGTTGAAGAGTATGTTGCCATACCTACTAGCTTCCAGGAGATGTTGGGCCCTCTGCGTACCACCCGGGCTACTGCTGGGCAGAATTCTATCCTACACAACCTGCCAAGGTCCACGGTGGTGGTAAGGGCTGCTGCTTCCCTGAGGTCTATAGTTAGTAATTCACAGTTTAGAGTTTAGTTGACCGTCGGGGCGACAACATTTTTTGGGGGGGATGAATGTGAGACACCAGTTTGGGCATGTAATCGCATCACGTGGTCATGTGACCTGTTGCCAATCAGGAAGTGATAAAACGCTTACCAGTTTAAATCATTAGTCTCTTACCACTTGCTGAGTTCCAGTCGTGCAGGATGATAGCCAGATGCAAGTTTCCGTCCTTCACAGAAGGAACTGAAGCAAATTGACGTTTACCACTAACGTGACTACTGAGCTGCTTCGACAACACATGTTGCTCTCCTCGCTCTGTATATCCACAGCTTGATTCTGTACAAGGCTGGGTGGGTGGCGACACACTGCCTCCTTGTGGTGAGAATGCACCGGATGACACTTTATATGTAGTTAGCCTCAACACTGTATTTAGTTGCGACTTGCAGGATATTTTATAGTGACTTGCATGATATTTTGTAGTGACTTGCATGATATTTTGTTGTCAATCTTGCATGACATGCTGTAGCGAATCGTGTAAACAAGTGTGTAGTGCATGTCCTTGTTGGTGCTGGGCCTGCTATTTTTATTGGGATTCTTTTCAACTTGGTAATAAAATCAAACCTGTTTTTGTGCAATATTTGTAATTACAATTGTTCCTGTACTGGGGAGAATCAGAGTGGGTCACACGACACAATAAATTAACCTATTAAGGGTTTAAAGGGTTCCTCTTGACCCTCAACAGGAGGTGGTGTTGTCAAGTCTAAATGGTGCTATAAATACAGTTTAGGTACACATAAATAGTTTAAAAACACAACACCTACACCTAAATTAACTTGCCAGTGTATTGGCTAGTTTCTAGCTAAGATTGTTGCCTCATACATAAAGCAGGCTGGTCATTTCAGTGTTTCACAAGTATTTCATTTCTTCACCCTTGTTTTGCATCTACAAAATATACGAGCTGCAAACAGCTATACATAGAACATTAACATTTATTGCACTAGTATCAGTAATAAAAGTTGCTAAAACATTGCTACACATTGCAACGCAGAGGACTTTTTGAATTGATGTTTGTGTAAAAGAGACAATACAAATAATGCATTTTTTTCTGAAGTTAAATTGGATTCCCGTTCATAGCAAGCAATGGGAGCTAGGAAGTATCCTCTAATCTCTTCGTTGACTCCTCAGCAGCAGAAACAGTTTTGTTGTTGAGGGAGTATACCACACCTTATTAGCACAATCACTCTGCTTCCCCAATATAAACAATGGACAGCAGTAGTGTCCAGGACAGCAAAGTGGGTTTTAATGGTACCAACACTGAATCAGCAGGAGAGAGGGCACAGTGTGTGTTTGTGTATGTGAGTGTTGTTGACTGAGTGATAATGAAAGAAAACAAATAAATCCCAACCTGAGATGAACTGTCTCTCTCCTATGTGTACCAGAGGTAAGAGCAAATGTGTTGTCATGCTGTTCAGGAAACAGCTTTTAAGATAACTGTGGAAATATATGATAACATCTGTCATGAGATCCATTGTGTGTAGAGCCAAATATAGCAAGATCAAAATAGGGGACATGTTTACTAGGGCTCTGGTGAGGCAGTTCATGACACATTTGAGACATGTAAACACAAACTATGTGTATCAGGCAAGACTACATCAGCATTCTTGCACTACTTTTACTCTAAGATTCAATCAATACAATACAAATGTACTACTGCTTGAACTGGAAAATTTGAAAGAGTTGCCTCTTGTGATACAGCTTCAGACAGTGATGACATGTGGCTTTAATTGTTAGAGATGAATCTTGAGCACTTCCTATTCCAACAGACGTTTTAACACCACTACATTTATGTCACTGTGCACTGTCCAGAGCTACAGAGTTTATTTCTATTGCATCAGTACACCTACTATGCACTGGTAGAGCTTAATGGCTGGCTAATGTGCAATGACCCCCATATATTATGTCTCTCAATGTGCTTGGCGATAAGATCAATATGGCTCACGTCACTGCACATAGCTCCAAACGGGATCTCTCTGTTTGGATTTCAGTGTGAGATTACAAACAGAGATTTTTATCTTAATTCACTTCACAAGCTCAAAAAAAACAACTTACTGGGTTTTTAACCAGTGTTTCAATCTTGACAATATGACAATAGCTATTATGTTATCACTTATAAAACCCAATCAGAAAAGTATTTGCTGGTACCGAGCTCCAATCTGAATTGCAGTTAGAAAGTAAGGATAGATTATTGCAGTAGACTAATGCTCCTCTTCTAATCAGCTGGCTATCAACTCTGGCTCTTTTCATATGTACTGACAGTTGGACAGACCACACCAATGTGCTTTTCCACTACAGAGAGGAAATACAAAGTGGCATCTTAACTCACAGGGCACAGGAGAAATGTGAAATTACCCATACCACCTGCCCATGGTTTTTGCCACGCTTTCTTTCAAGATAATTAATTTCTGCAGACAGACTCAATGAAGGGAGAGCCGCTTCACCACACTGCACAGCTGCAGCACTTCAGCAGCAGAAATATTTCTAAATAGGCTCATTTGGCACAGGTACTATAGGAAAGATCATTTTGCCATACTGCAAAAAGAGTTCAGAGTCCTCTTGTCGGAGGAAACCTAAATTAAAGTAAAAAGGTCAAACATATTAAGGAACATGTTCTATTAAATTATTAAATATTCATTGTTTATTCTTATTATCTACACTCATCTCTTTTCAGTCACAATTGGTGATAGTACATGGTTCAGTAAAACACCAATCAGAGTAGAGATGATAAATACATCATGCTCTTAAATTGAGTAGCACATAATGCACACTATGTACATAATGTAGGCTATGAAAAACAACTACTAGTCTACAGCTAGGCTAGCAGCTCTGTAAGGTTGTACTTAGACACAGAGGTAATTTGAGCTAAATGTTAACATCTGCTTACATCCTTAGAATGGCAATGCTAGCATGCTGATGTTTAGTTGGTAGTATATAGTATAATGCAATGTTTATTGGACCAGATAATGGCACTAGATAACATAATCAGGGGACCGTCAAACGTATTACAGTATATCCTGAGGGGAACATGAATGTTGTACCAAATTTCATGGCAATCCATCCATTAGCAGTGGTTGAAGCAAGAAACCTTTGTGAGCTTGAAATGCGACACGGGAGGAAATGTGTACAATGTATTGAATTACATATTATATAAATGTGAAACTGCACAATGCCTGAATTCATGCCTAAGAACTTTAAGCTCTCCATTACCTGTCGAGGCACAATAATCCTGTCAACAACTGTCAACAATCGTGGTGCTAGATGAAAAGTCAAAGATCACCAAAGTCAGATTAATCCACAGGTCACCATGAATGTTTGAAGCAAATTTCATAACAAAATGTGTCTGAAAATATCACTAAAACCCAAATATATAAACATCATGAGATCACGTCATTAGGACTCTTCCTCTGGGCACAATACTTGTCTATACAAAATGCCATGGCAGCTAGCATGGCTAAAAAAATATCTTTTGCCATGCTGTTGAAGAAAACAGAAACTAGGATGTGATGCGTTATGCAGAGAATAAGCTAACAAAAATATGCAAACGCCCTACATCACTGCCAGTAAACATTGAGGCCACAGAACACCACAATAAATATGCACTAGTGCCTCAGTTTGTCGTCAGCCTCCCAATACAGGTAAGACTGAGTCTCCAGAAGCCTGCTCAGTTATTCAATGTGTGAAACATATCACACAACCAAAAGTCAGAAAAAGGGTTTTTTATTACACTGTTATGGGGCCCCAAGTTTTCATTTCTCAGTCGTGGGAGAAATGACCTCTCTGGGGTGTTGGGAAACATCTCTATTGATGATGAACACTGAAGGCTATCAAAACTGTCAGTCACAAGCAAGACTTAAGGGCTAAAAACTATATTAGTCATGCCCCCTGTGCCTCCTCACAGCGAAAGTACATCCTTCACTCTGTCAATGCTTTCCATCACCTTAATCTAGGCCTAATTAGCATGTAATAGGTCCATTTGTCACACTACAGAGGCATGGAGACTCTTGATAAATTGTGATTAATGTGATTCAAAATCAAGATCAGTTGGTTCTTTGTGGTTAACATTTATTCTGAGATTTGATGCATTGATCACTGTTTCAATCTCCAACTAGCATATTTATTTTAAAATAACATTATGGTGTGTGTCATTTTTGCATTTGTTTAGTAATGCATTTGTCACTGGATAAACTTGTTTAGGAGTTTGGGAAAGTTACGTTACAGTATGAACTGTTAATATGTTTTATGGTTTTATGTTTCTACTACATGAATGTATGCAGACATGCAAAAAAAGACAATACCAGAATGAATTGGACTTCCTGGTATGTTTTGAGATCAAGTCTACAGCTGAGCTGACAACACACAATACACACTTACACTGCAGTTGCTATTTAGATTTTTTGGGGTGAATAAACACAAACTGCAAAAACAAACCATTGGTGATGTTCGTGTATTTAGTGTGAACATCCATCCATCCATCCATCTTCATCCGCTTATCCGGAGTCGGGTCGCGGGGGCAGCAGCTCCAGTAGGGGACCCCAAGCTTCCCTTTCCCGAGCCATATCAACCAGCTCCGACTGGGGGATCCCCCGAGGCGTTCCCAGGCCAGGTTGGAGATATAATCTCTCCACCTAGTCCTGGGTCTTCCCCGAGGCCTCCTCCCAGCTGGACGTGCCTGGAACACCTCCCTAGGGAGGCGCCCAGGAGGCATCCTTACCAGATGCCCGAACCACCTCAACTGGCTCCTTTCAAAGCTTCTCACACTATCTCTAAGGGAGACGCCAGCCACCCTCCTGAGGAAACCCATTTCGGCCGCTTGTACCCTGGATGTCGTTCTTTCGGTCATGACCCAGCCTTCATGACCATAGGTGAGGGTAGGAACGAAAATTGCCCGGTAGATCGAGAGCCTTGCCTTCTGGCTCAGCTCTCTTTTCGTCACAACGGTGCGATAAACAGAATGTAATACCGCACCAGCTGCTCCGATTCTCCGACCAATCTCACGCTCCATGGTCCCCTCACTCACGAACAAGTTCCCAAGGTACTTAAACTCCTTCACTTGGGGTAAGGACTCACTCCCTACCTGAAGAACATTTGTTAGTGTGAACAAACAAAGAAAATAGCCTCTAAAGCAGTGCTTTATGGAGTTCTACGGACTAAAACTCAAGATATCTTGGCTTCTGCTTCTTATATTTTCACTTTTTTTACATTTCACCTTTTTCTTTTTTGTCTACTAAATTGCTAAATGACCTCTTTATACTTAATTCATACTGCATGCAGTTTGGTATATACCAACAAAATCTCAAAAGCTTTAGGCCTGTGCAATGTACTTCACCTAACAAGAGGATTTTTTTAAAGTCTAGTCAAGATATGAATTAAAGATTTGGCTCCATGATTTTTTTAGTTCTAGCAACACAGCTACTGTATCACAGCACTTTGCTATTGTTACATGGACCTTTTACAGTTTGACTCATTATGCATAAACCCTGCCTAGTGTAAACTCCAAGCACATACTTGTTTCTTCACTACTTACAATAAAATAATAATTGTCTTTGTACATTTACTTTATTTACAGTACAATGTCTATTAGTGTATGTAGAATAATGTCTGAAAATGTAACTGGAAGAGCAGCAATCATCTGCATCAACAGCAGTAATTAGTTGGTCTACATTTGACAAGCCTCCTACTTTGTTTTGAGTTAATTTGTGAAATTGATTCGGACATATTTTAGAAATATAAAGCTAAATGAGATTGATGGTTTATATTTCATTCAAATGCTTAAAAGGTATCATAAATCTCTGTTTTATGGTGTCGTAAAAAATGTAAGGGAGTATTGTGAGACTGACAGGATCACTTATGATTACACCTTTAGACTTAGACAAATACGTTGTAAAATTGGTGTCAAATGGGAAGTAGAAAAAGTATTTGCAGCAAACAATAAATCATGATGGATTCCTTAATTGACTTTCCCTTTAAGGGACTCAAATGTCCACTCACTTACACTTACTGTGATGAGAATGAATTAGGGAATTGCATTGAGCTGCTGAGTGCTCCCTGAAAGACCTCTATAAAGGGTGTGACTAAGAACTGCATAGAAGAATT
Source organism: Etheostoma perlongum (assembly GCA_026937815.1). Lineage (NCBI taxonomy): Eukaryota > Metazoa > Chordata > Actinopteri > Perciformes > Percidae > Etheostoma > Etheostoma perlongum. The sequence goes on along the minus strand of CM049388.1, from coordinate 13,312,406 downwards.
ACACGATCTTTAAAGAAGCCCCCATATAAATCTGCAAAGCCAGAAAAAGTATATCAAAGGAACTTACCAACAGGTTTGTGTATTTGAGCATAGCTTTTTAGATGAGTGAATCAGTTTCACTGGTTGACAAAACAAAAGTACAGTGTAACAATTAAAAAATACAAAATCAAAACTGTCACCACCAGTTACCATATACTTCTGCTTTACACACTTTAGAAAACAAGTCAGTTATTTGTCTATAATCAGTTGAGTAGAATATATTGCAATATCATGTAATTCTTGACTAATCTACTCATAATTTGAATTTATCATCACAATTGTCTGAAGTCTAACATTATTGTCTCCAAATGCCTTGTTTCATCCAACCATTTGATAAAGGAAGATACTGTAATTAGTTATTTTTCATAGAAGACCATAAAAAGCTGTAAGAGAAGCTTAAAGTTAAATGATAATATATGATCCAAATTGTTACAGATTCATTTTCTGTTGTTCCACTAACCAACTAATTGACAAATCATTTCACTTCTAATTTGATTCTAACAATCGGTTGTGTCTTTATCTTTAATATTCCTGGTGTTCTGTGATCATTTATAATATTTGTAGATAGAAGTAGCCAGAAAGTTGTAGTTTTTTTTAACACTGAGAAAGACTTCATCACTTTGGGGAGATGCTCCTCCACCTCAAAAAAAGAAGAAAAGAAATCTTATCTTCTCTGTAGCAGACCTCGCTTCGCCTCTTTCCTGCGGTCATCATTGCTCAACATCCATTTGAATGCATATTAAATCCTAGTGAATGAAGCAGTAGACTTAAAAGACTTTATATCTTTAAGACACGGGTAAGGTAAATACATTTCAAACCAGTATTGAGTCATTTTAGTTTTTAAAGATAATTGTTAACAAGCTTATGGTCTTCTCACCCCATTGTTTGTGTATTTGACATTTTATAAACTAACCCAGTTCATACCCTTCAAAACAATAAGCATGTGTCATATTTGCATAATTGGAACACTTTCTGTGACTTCCAGTTAGGGCTCAAAGCAATAAAAATAATTGTAAACAGAAATGACACTGGAACAAAGAATGCCAACCTTGCCAAGTGTAGCACCAATCAGCCGTAAATTTAAACAACCCCGCCAAAAGATATACCCTTGTTAGAACTCATTTACTCATCAATGTCCTTTTACTGTATCTACACTGTGTTTGTGACTTTTCATTTCTATTATAGAATATGTGGTGGTATCTGACACAGGCATTTATGTAAAATGTTAAATCATGAATGTCTGTAAAAAATGTCATGGCAATGCAATCCATCCAATATTTTTGAGATATTTCAGTCTGGACCTATTAAACCTCCTGACAGACTGACGTCCCTAGAACCACGTCGCTAATGTGGCTAACATGCAGCAACATTTTGCAGACTCCCTCTCTTATGGAAAATTGAGTTAACAGTATTAAAAGTTATGCGCCCACAACATAGCATAAAAACACCACTGACAGAATTACTTAAGACTGTTTTGTAAAATATAACTAATGAAATGCTATTTACCAGACTAAAGCCTGTCAGTACCCTGAGAAGTAGGTGTCAGGCACAGATTGTCCAGCATGAGCCATTAGTGGCTACAATTTGCCAGTGTGGAAAATGTAAGTCCTGACTATAACCGAACCTAACTCTCACCATAACATTGAGCGTGTCTACATTACCCAAAAAAAAATACTGGGGCCCGATGTTGACACACTCACTTGTCCTTTATTTTTTTCATTATCTGTGAAATGTGAACCCAGTAGTCTCACAACATCCATCTTTCTAGTAGAAGCACAGACAGTTATGCAGTAATACTGTTATGCAGTTATGGATCAGTGCCTTGTCTTGTGCATGTATTGTCCACCAGCATTTAGCCATAATGAGAGCTAAATGAATTTGATATACAGAGATGGACGACAGTGTTTGACCCTGACTAAAGCCATGCCATCAGCTTGTTTTGTAACTAAGAACAGTAATATGAGAGGAGCAAGACAGCATTGTACTGAACTGAGCCCTTGACCCAGAACAGTACACACAGAAAAATCTGCTGGTGACTATACTGTTTAGGAAATGTGTTGTATAACTGCCATCAACGGACAAGGGTATTGAGGAGGACCGTAGTTTGTAAGTGAAAAGAATAATGCAGAGGAGGAGTCGTCCTTGGATATGAGAAATACATTTATAAAAAAGCTTCTGACAGACTTTTTTTTTGTGCAGAATGCCAGCAACATAGAAAAACATCTAGGCAGCAAGAGTGAAAGTGACAAGGCTGACCTGTAAAATTTCTGCCATTTTTGTTCACTTTTTGCAGCAGACCATGTGGCTTTACAATGATACAGTAAATAATGTGTTCAATTAAGCGTGCAACCTTAACCTTCAATGAAACAATTTCAAAGCAAACACTGCTTCTGTGCGGTGTTGAGCTGCAGATGAAGTTTCATATAACAGCAAAACATGAATAAATAAATATGATAAACGGTTATTTGTATTTCTACCTTAAGTAGATTTAATGAATCACTTCTTATTCGCATTTTGCGCATGTCAACAGGGAACGTTGCATTGGGTTCTCACTGACTGCCTTGATAGTAGCAGCTTCCGATGCTAACTGCTTGCTTCACTGCCGCATTGACAAACTAATACACACTTAACGTATTTGACAGCTACAAAAGCTACACTGCTGCAACTAAAATCCAATGTACCCAAACATGACACAAGAACAAGAATAATTGTCTAAAGCTGTGCTAGAAGCACATAGAGGCTGCAATTTTAACAACGGCCAATACAATAGTCTTGAAGGGAGTAAACATTCAGCATAATCATGTTGGGTTGAAAGGGTTCATTCTTGACCTTGAAAACAGTTTGACCAAAAGAAATTATGACAATTATAAAAGATCTTGACAAAAAAACTTGTTTGTGTAAAGATATTTTTGTCAAACAACATAACCATGATTGTTAAAGCCTTAACAGTATTGGGACTAATATCAAATTTGTCCTGAGGGTGACACTACAGGTACAAGGAGGCCATACAGTTGCAATGCATGAATGTTGTCAGCAAATTTAGCTATAATCCTCCTTATAACACATCTTGTGTGCACATGGACATTTGGCCTGACAGTGGTGCCAAAGGAAAGGTCAGGTGGTCAGCAAAATGAATAAAATCATCCTTTGGGGACCATGACTATCCAAACAAACTTTTAGGGCCAGCTTAGTTCCATTGGTTTGCATTGTTGGTTGTAACACAAAACACATTCACAATGTAAACTACATCCTAATGCAATATAACTACAACATTGCTTTTCAAGGCAATTTTCCAAGATGAGAATGACAACAACATTTGTGGAAAAAAGTCAGACACTACATCTGCGTCAAAAACATTCTGTGTCCACCATGAATTGGGATTGATTCACCTGCTACAAACTTTATTTCATCATATTCTCAATTGACGGTGAAAAAACGACATTTCATTGCTAAAGTTTAAGTGCTTATTTACAATATGACCAGTATAAAATGTACTGATATGGAAAAGCCAGTACAGTTACTTTTAGCAGATTCATAACTATTACCGGCAGTGACTGTTTTATAATCCAGCAATGGGCTGCAGAGTGACCACTCAGCAGTTCAGGATACACACACACACACACACACACATACACACAGTACACACACACACAACTTACATTATCAACATATAAAGGCTCTTTCGGTGTCACCCATTAAACATATTTTACAGTAGTTGACGAACTAGACCTATTTCCTCCTCTTGTCTTCTTTTGAATTTGGAAGGCAACCAGCTAATAAACAACTAAATCAACTCGGCGGGGTTTTCTCCCCAAACAAAGAGCAGGTAGAGGTGTCTGGACACAGCACCACCAGCCCATCTGCTCATGCATACAGCAGTTTTTAGGATTCTTGCAGGAAAGCTGCCCTGGAATCCATAAGTAAGGAATTAAAGATGCATGAGTGACACTGTCTCATCATGAAACAATACAATAAATATAAATGGCTGCATCAAGAAATTGCTCACATATATTTGTTTAGACAATGCTTTACCAAATGTTGATTCATTTCATATTCAACAATCCTGGGAATAAGTCTTTCAACCTCGAGAGATCAAGTATTTCATTTAAATGCAACAGATGAATTTTATGAAATGCATTTATGTGATGCTTTAGAGTAGACAGAGCTTTTTAGACAGGTAATGTCCATGTGTTAATGTGATCACTGAGCAAATTCAGCGGTTGTCAAATTTCATGAAATATTGTGTCACTAATGATTGTGTGAGTGTATTTGTGTGTGTGCTTGTGAGTGTATTTGTGCAAATGGAGAGAGCAGGAAACACAAAGGACATGAGGAGCAAGAAGCCAAACCCCCCTAGAAATTCCAGACCCAGTGTGCTTCTGGATAACAGCACCACAACATATTTACAGTACCCAAAATCAGTGTTAATGTTTGAACTGTACTACGAGTGTCCCAGTGTGTGGTAAATCCAGAGCAGCACCACCATTTAATCCTCTGCTCGGTGCTTGGCTGCTCAGTGGAGCAGACTATTATTTCCTAAAGCATTACACGTGCCATAGCCCCTTTTTAAAGTCAATGTAACATTGTAAATTCAATTTGAACTTGAGTGCACCTTTTCCTGGAAATATTATTCTAACACATTAGAGCCCAGTGAGTTTGTATGTAATGTGTGGAAATCCCTTTAATATAGGCAGACTGACGAGAGCCTGAAGGACAGCCTGATTCCCTCAGAGCTATCTTGAGTGCATACGACACTGGTGTGAACTGAATGCCAATGGCAGGTAGCAGAGCAGCGTGTCTGTTTGAAAACCAACATCAAGAAAGGATAAATGAAGGGTTGAATTGAGTGTGATTATTATGTCTGCTCTTTCTTACCAAATGTCAATGTTGAAAAGACATACCAAACACTGTGGTTGAGAAAAAAAAGGTAATCTCAAACTTTCATTACTTGTTTTTGCTGAAACTTGAAGCATTCAGATGGATCAGCACCCAAAGACCCTCTGCACCCCTAGAATCCCAGTTTTAATTTGGCACACAAGACTGGCTTGATATTTGTGACCCTGACCCTCGCTATTTCTTGACATGCTTCTTTTGGCTGCCTGGTTTTGATTAAGAGTCCCTGCTTGGATAAGGACACAGCTGGGGTCTTGATTCTCACTTTCCTTCTGGTGACCTCCCTCCATCACTAACCAGAGAGGCACAGAGCAAAAAAGGATGCAGTGGATACAAGTGGGAAACACCTTGGCAACACTATCCTGTTATCCATCTAAATCAATTTATTTCAGATAAGAATTTATACGTTAAATAAAGTTTTAAGACACTAATTACCATTACATTAAATTATGTAAATCTTTTTCTTGTCAAATACTATATACTCTCACCTCTTCAGGTCTCTAAAATACCTTAAATAAAACAATCTGATAGGGAAAACTGTTCACAACAAACAGCATGATGCATCAACCTGCATCTTTGTAAAAAAAAAAATAAAGGTCTTGAGAGTTGACTTTTTTCCTACAGTCGATGGAATCAAACATGTCCATGCCCTCCTTTCTGATACAGTACAGCCCATTAAATCCTAAAAGATTAATGTGTCCCACCTTAATCAAACCTCAGCAAGGGAATCTCCAACTGTGACTTACATGGTATAACAGACTTAGTTCTTGCTATATTGAGTAAATTGTTGCCTTAAGGTCTCTTATCACTTTTCTAACAATATTCTTAACTTCATGGATCTTTGCAAGGAATGTGTAAGGCAATGATAAAAAAAATAGGACCGAAAAAAGGGATTAGCGTGTAGGAGACTGCAGGAGACTTACTAAAGAAAGAAAAAAGAAAAGAAAAAAAACTGCAGAAGTGAAAACAACTTTAAGACATGCTGCCCGCTGAAGAGTTTTACTCTGCTATTTCAGATTTGTTCAGCTTGACCATGGTGAATGAACACCAAGAGTTCTTAAATGTTGTTTTCTTCAAAGTTATTTCCTATCCTGCTTTGATTTCTACTTTTTACAAAAAGGACAACAGCAAGTTAAGTGGCCAGAGGACTGTATCACATCAAACAACAAGAGTGGGTCAGACAGTAGGACTGCGTACTAGACCTATGAAAGTGGGGGGATAGAGGGTGTTTACAAGTAAGAAAACAAGGTTTTCAGTAAAAAAGCTCATCTTTCACTGGTAAACTGGTGGAAGGTAGTAAAACCAGGCCAAATCTTCAAACAGTGGCAGAGCAAATCTAATAGAGTTCAGCATAAATGTAGGTTGCATACAACATTAATGCTTATATTTTGTTATCTGTCTTATTGCTATAAAGCAATGTACTAAATAGTGAATGCTGTCATTGTATTGTTGCATCAATCTTTGTTTTTTCCTGTTGCACTGCATGTTTTGTGCTGTCATTTTGGCATTTTATTTTCTTAAGTTTTGTATTTCTTAACCTATGACTTTATTGTTTTTTGAACATTTCGCCAAACAGGCTTGTGCAAAATTCAGAATTGGCCTCCATTCAATTCATGAATTGGAATTTGAATTGAATTAACTATCCCCCACAGGAAGTTGAATTGGAATTGGAATGACAGGAAGTGGAATTAAATTCATTGCAATTCAAAGAAATTTCACACAGTCACACAACAGAAAGAATGGGTTGAATCTCACATACATTTAGTGTTAGGAGGGTTACTTTGGAAATGTAATTGCTTACTGTTAAAGGTTACCCATTATAAATGTGGTTTGAATTTCAACTTCAATTTCAATTTATTTATAGTATCAATTCACAACAAGAGTTATCTCAAGACACTTTACAGATAGAGTAGGTCTAGACCACACTCCAGAATTTACAAGGACCCAACAGTTTCCTCCAGAGCAAGCAACAGTCGCGAGGAAAAACTTCCTTTTAGGCAGAAACCTCGGACAGACCCAGGCTCTTGGTAGGCGGTGTCTGACGGGCCGGTTGGGGTTAGAATGAAAAGTGGCAATAACAGTCCCAATAAAAATAGTAGTTGTTAGTAGTCCCTTGTAGTAGGCACAGCAGAGCGTAGCAGGAAGAACATGGCATCGCAGAGCGTGTTGCGGGACCATGGCGACAGCTGCAACCTTGATTTTGGAGCCTCCCTGATCCAAGGAAACATGCTGGGGGAAAAGAACATAAGGACTCCAGGGAATGACTCCCCAGAGCTAGGTTAGTAACAAGCATTTCTGGGACATGGATGCACATAATTGGAAAGATAGAAAGATAGAGGAGAGAGGAACTAGGTGTGTCACAGGAAGTCCCAGCTGTCTAAAACTATTACAGCATAACCAGGAGAGACAGTGTAAAGAGAGGAGCCTGGTCAGGCTACAACTCTCCCCAAACCCTCCCTTGGTTAGGGTAGGGGGAGAGACACTTAGGGTTAAGGTCAGGAGGGTCAGGGTTAAGGTCAAGAAGGTCAAAGTGGGGGATAGGATACAGACCCGGGTTAGGGTAGGGGGAGAGAAAGTTAGGGTTAAGATCAAGACGGTCAAAGTGGGGGATGGGATACAAACCCTGGTTAGGGTAGGGGGAGAGAAAATTAGGGTTAGAGTCAGGAAGGTTAGAGAGGGGGATGAGATACAACCCCTGGTTAGGGTAGGGCATATTATTATATATGCCCTAACTATAAGCTTTATCAAAAAGGAAAGTCTTAAGCCTACTCTTAAATGTGGAGACGGTGTCTGCCTCCCGAACCCAGACTGGAACCTGGTTCCACAGGAGAGGAACCTGATAGCTGAACGCTCTGGCCCCCATTCTACTTTTAGATACTCTAGGAACCACAAGTAACCCTGCAGTCATGGAGCGCAGTGCTTTTGTAGGGTTGTAAGGTACTATGAGCTCTTTAAGATAAGATGGTGCCTGACCATGAAGAGCTTTGTAGGTGAGAAGAAGGATTTTAAACTCTATTCTGGATTTTACAGGAAGCCAATGCAGAGAAGCTAAAACAGGAGAGATGTGATCTCTTTTCTTGGTTCCTGTCAGAACACGTGCTGCAGCATTCTGGATCAGCTGAAGAGTCTTTATGGACTTTTTTTTGAGCAACCTGATAATAAAGAATTGCAGTAATCCAGCCTAGAAGTAACAAATGCATGGACTAGTTTTTCTGCATCATTTTTAGACAGGATATTCCTGATTTTTGCAATATTACGTAGGTGAAAAAACGAGATCCTTGAAATTTGCTTTATGTGGGAATTAAAGGACATGTCCTGATCAAAGATAACTCTAAGATTCCTCACAGTGGTGCTGGAGGCCAGGGAGATGCCATCCAGAGTAACTATCTCTTTGGATAATGCGCCACGGAGGTGCTTGGGTCCTAGAGCAATAACTTCAGTTTTATCTGAGTTTAACATTAGAAAATTACAGCTCATCCAGGTTTTAATATCCTGAAGGCACATTTGAAGTTTAGCTAACTGATTAGTTTCATCCGGTTTGATTGATAGATATAATTGAGTATCATCTGCATAACAATGAAAATTTATGGAGTGCTTCCTGATGATATTGCCTAAAGGAAGCATATATAGAGTGAACAGGATTGGACCGAGCACAGATCCTTGTGGGACTCCATAACTAACTTTGGCGTGCACGGGGGGTTTCATCGTTAACATGAACAAACTGAGATCGATCTGATAAATAAGACTTAAACCAGCTCAGAGCAGTACCTTTAATACCAATGAAATGTTCCAATCTCTGTAATAAGATATGATGGTCAATGGTATCAAATGCAGCACTAATGGCTAATAACACCAGTACAGAGATAAGTCCTTTGTCTGATGCAATCAGGAGGTCATTAGTAATTTTCACAAGTGCTGTCTCTGTGCTATGATGAGCTCTAAATCCTGACTGAAAATCCTCAAATAAGCTGTTGCTATGCAGAAAATCACAAAGCTGTTTGGCGACTGCTTTCTCAAGAATCTTAGAGAGAAATGGAAGATTGGATATAGGTCTATAGTTGGCTAAAACTTTGGATTACTTTATTTGAATTACTTTATCAATGCAAAGCAATTTCATTTTAATTTGATTACTAAATAATTGATTTTACCTCAGTAATACGACTAAATACAATTGCATCAATTTTGTAACTTAATAACATTTCATTACACGTACGAAGTCACTCCTCAACCCTGCATACAATTTATTCCAAAATGGGTGGTTGACGTGACGCTCCATTTTTGTGTTCATGGTGACAAATATAAATAAATATTTATAATATTTCATTAAAATATATGTTTTTATATACAATGTAATCTTCCAGAACTAATACATCTGTGATTAATGAGCATTATAATTGAAATGTGGAAATATTTCGTTTTAAGCATGACATTTGTCCTGTGGCGTGACTGTCCGGGGTGGCGTTGCTTATCTTAAAACTACTGTAATAAAATGAAAAATTAGTCTAAATCCATTAAAATACTTGAATAGATGTTATAGTAGTGTTAACTTAATGAAACTAAAAGTTATACGTTTTAAGGTCCCTATTTAGAATAATTATGACACATTACATTTTGTCCGCAAAACTGGTGTCCACCTGGTGTGACGCCATTCTTTATGTATAAATCGGGCATTAATTTGGGCATCCTATTACTGAGAGGGGCCCTTCTTCATCCAGGAAGTACAGTAGACCTCACTGGTGCACATGGACTGCACACATTGTGACTTCTGTCTCTAATATTTTCATAATATGGCTATTTCCGTGCACTGTTGGAAATGGTAAACATTATGCTGTCCTTTGGTGTGACGTAATTTAAGTATTGATCTGAACATTTTTATCAATTTATATTGATTGACTATTGAAAATAATGTAAACCTTAACACTGTTAGTCAGGTTTGAAGACTGTCGCTCATATAGCTAGGCCGCAAACTGGCCTTGATCCTGAAACGTCCACTGGTGTGACAGCACTGTCCTATAGTGTGACATGAAATTAGCATCACACCAGTGGATGTAGGCTCTATCAAGAGCTACTAAACCATCATTCTCTCCCTCCTAACCTCCCTCCCTCCATTTTAACCTTTTGACACATTTCAGGCTTCAAACATAAAGATATAAAAAAAAAAATTTTGTGAAGAATCACCAACAAGTGGGACACAATTGTGAAGTGGAACGAAATCTATTGGATATTTCAAACTTTTTTAACAAATAAAAAACTGAAAAGTGGTGCGTGCAAAATTATTCGGCCCCTTTACTTTCAGTGCAGCAAACTCACTCCAGAAGTTCAGCGAGGATCTCTGAATGATCCAATGTTGTCCTAAATGACTGATGGTGATAAATAGAATCCAGCTGTGTGTGATCAAGTCTCTGTATAAATGCACCTGCTCTGTGATAGTCTCAGGGTTCTGTTGAAAGCGCAGAGAGCATCATGAAGACCAAGGAACACACCAGGCAGGTCCGTAATACTGTTGTGGAGAAGTTTAAAGCTGGATTTGGATACAAAAAGATTTCCCAAGCTTTAAACATCCCAAGGAGCACTGTGCAAGCGATCATTTTGAAATGGAAGGAGTATCAGACCACTGCAAATCTACCAAGACCTGGCCGTCCCTCTAAACTTTCAGCTCAGACAAGGAGAAGACTGATCAGAGATGCAGCCAAGAGGCCCATGATCACTCTGGATGAACTGCAGAGAACCACAGCTGAGGTGGGAGAGTCTGTCCATAGGACAACAATCAGTCCTACACTGCACAAATCTGGCCTTTATGGAAGAGTGGCAAGAAGAAAGCCATTTCTCAAAGATATCCATAAAAAGTCTCGTCTAAAGTTTGCCACAAGCCACGTGGGAGACACACCAAACATGTGGAAGAAGGTGCTCTGGTCAGATGAAACCAAAATCAAACTTTTTGGCCACAATGCAAAACAATATGTTTGGCGTAAAAGCAACACAGCTCATCACCCTCAACACACCATCCCCACTGTCAAACATGGTGGTGGCAGCATCATGGTTTGGGCCTGCTTTTCTTCAGCAGGGACAGGGAAGATGGTTAAAATTGAGGGGAAGATGGATGCAGCCAAATACAGGACCATTCTGGATGAAAACCTGTTGGAGTCTGCAAAAGACCTGAAACTGGGACGGAGATTTATCTTCCAACAAGACAATGATCCCAAACATACAGCAAAATCTACAAAGGAATGGTTCACAAATAAACGTATCCAGGTGTTAGAATGGCCAAGTCAAAGTCCAGACCTGAATCCAATCCAGAATCTGTGGAAAGAGCTGAAAACTGCTGTTCACAAACGCTCTCCATCCAACCTCACTGAGCTCGAGCTGTTTTGCAAGGAAGAATGGGCAAGAATGTCAGTCTCTCGATGCAAAACTGATAGAGACATACCCCAAGCGACTTGCAGCTGTAATCGCAGCAAAAGGTGGCTCTACAAAGTATTAACGCAAGGGGGCCAAATAATTTTGCACGCACCACTTTTCAGTTTTTTATTTGCTAAAAACGTTTAAAATATCCAATAGATTTCGTTCCACTTCACAATTGTGTCCCACTTGTTGGTGATTCTTCACAAAAAATAAAATGTTTATATCATTATGTTTGAAGCCTGAAATGTGTCAAAAGGTTGAAAAGTTCAAGGGGGCCGAATACTTTCGCAAGGCACTGTATAGTCTCGTGTGAGGTATCATTGAGCTCAGCAGGGAGTTTCCTTTTCATTGGTGACGACTTGCGGTGTCTGAGTGCCGCGCAAATGCACGGTCGCAAAGAGCGGCGTCTGCCAGTAACCCCGATGTGCGTTTATTATGAAAACTCTTACAAGAGGTCACATTAAAGTATTTAATGATTTTTTAAATTAATTTGAACAAGAAACAATAAATGTGAAAACAGGTGCATACCGGTACTTTTTGTTGTCCAATGGTGTGACGGAATGTCCTGTGGTGTGACACACTGAGTTATAAGTGGAAAAGGCATTTTAATGCACAAATTCATGTAAAAGGTGTTGACTACTATAATAATGATATCATCACTATGCACATATAAGGATGGAATGAAGTTTCGTTCGGTTTTATAGTAATTATAATGAATATAGTCTAGACCTTTGGGTAAAGTCCCTACGTGTACATCTTATAGTCAGATAATAACATGATTGCGAATTTATATTGGTTACTTTTGATGTGGGAATATAATTAGGACAAACTAATAAGGATTGTGAATATTTGTCTTATCCGTCACACAATTTCTGAATTAAATATTAACATTAAAAATGGTGTCACACCGGTGGACAATATTTGGGACTACCACACAAAAAAGTAAATAAAATACAAAATAAATAAGCAATTATAAAGGGACACATTCAGTTTTTATTTATTCACATATTAAGCAATATAATTATATGTCATTTGACATAAATTTTATAAATATATTTTTTTGCACTTTGGATTTGAGTTCACGTCAACCACCCAAATATAAATTACCCCCTCAATGTTTTTGAATTAGTTTTGTTCCAATGCTATTTTCATTTCAAAGTAATCAAATAACTCAAAGTCGTAAAGGCTGTTATCATTTATTCCAATGCAAAACTCATTGAGCAACACTGTTGCATCTAATTATCTGGTACAGAACTAATACAGATGGCCTTTTAGGCCTGCTATTATTTTCCATGTTGCTGTTACAGATGTCAAATCTATAAACGCTTGTAATCAGAAGTTGTAAGGGACTTCTAAAACTTAAAAAGTCTAGTGTTGACCATCAAATTGAGTAGAAAATGAGCTTTCAAACAAATGTCCACCTCAAATTGTTTGGCAACCATTTCAGTTACAGAAATGTTGATATGCATTGATATGTAGTAAGAAGATGATGTGGTGACTGCCATACAAAGTTATAGGTATGTGAATGAATCACATCTATACTACTGAAAGCCTCAGGTGACAGTTTTAAATACTGTCATTTCCAGACAAATAAATATTCCAGATGAGAAACCGCTTTTATCACCATTCCTAATCATTGATGTCAAAGCTACTTAAAATTGGCAAAACATACAAGGTATGCAATTACAAGCACAGCTACAGGCTAATTCCATGGCAGGAAGTCCAACTAAAAGCCCCAGTAATAGGCACATAAAGGCATCACATAACATGCTTGAGGTGGACAGCATGAACATCTGTATAGTCAGAGGCATTCCAATCCAATGCTGCCTTTGCAATGATTAATCTTAAAATTGCTGAAATTGTGTAGGTGAGTGCTGTCCAAACTATATGGTAATTTTCAGGTCATATTTCCATACTGCATTACATTTGTATTGAACTCCTCTTTGTTTTATTTTCCTTGGTTTATCCCACATCCCCATTTACTTTAAACCTCTCAGTCTTGTAGAGACTCTGGTGGCAAAGCTTCTTCTGGCTTCTCTAGAGCAGTGTATTTCCCTCTTGATGGAAAAAAGTCTTTCCTAAGCCACATAAATCAATCAAACAATTACAGGGAAAACTATGAGTAAGGAGTCAACACTGCATTATCTCCCTTGAATTTAATAATCGGTGAGCGGAACTGTGGAAGACGTCCAAGCTTTTAATGATATTGCAGTTAAATATTCACTGGCACTTCAAAAATATGCAAAGTTGTATGGATTTAGAGCATAATTTCACAGTGTGAAGTTACATTACTTCCAAATATACAGTATGTGTATGTTTTAATATGGAGACGAACACCTCAGACAAAAAGTGACACTTTGCTGCATGTCGTATCCTCTCTTTCTCCCTCATTTGCATGTGTATCAGCAATATCTAATAAAGAATGCCTAAAAAGACCAATAGTCATATATATCACTAAATATACATTGAATATTCTTTTGTAGCCTTTCGGGTAAGTGGTGACATAACTGTAAGATGACATTCGGCTTCCATTATGTAGTCATTTATTCTGTCCTCATGGTCTCTAGGAAGCATACAAACTGGATAATTATGTTTGCCTGATTACATTTTGTCTTGCCTTCTAACCAGTTATCTTATATTTATCCAGGGATATTTAATTATGTTAAACCTAATATAAGAGAACTAGGATGTAAAAGAACACTGTCTTTGATATGTGCAGACATTTGTATTTCCATTGGTCCAAATCAGTGTCGTTCTGATTGATTGGTGTTCACAAAATCCTCAGGCTGTCTCATTTCCTGCTGCTTGACTTATACAATGAGGTCTGGATGGAGATCTGCATTTTCTTTTTCTAGGTGGCATCTGCTGTAAAACCCTAAACAAAGCCCAGACTGCTCGTGCAGAACAAAACGCCCTTTGGTTGCACCAGGGATACAACTTATAGCCTATAGTTTCCACCAACATGATTTGCAGTGCTAAGTGCGGCCCAGTTTTGCAGTTTTGCACTTTTGGTATCTTTGTGACCTGTAGCCCTCTTGATAATGGGGTGGGATTTGAAGAGACCAGTATCCCACAGGAGCAGTGGGTGTGTTAGGGGCTTAAATCAATCATAGCCAATCACAGTTAATCTTGTTCCTTTGAAAGCTCTGCTCTTACTACCATAACATACTGTCAATTTGGTAATGCAGCATCAGCAGAGTCCTGTCCAACTTTTTTAAAGAGCAAACTCACATTTTTTTCAGGAAGTGCAATGTCATCATACAGCAGCTCAAATATATATAATAAAAAAGCCCAGTCACAAATGTGCACAATAATGCCAGTTTCAGTGCACATAGAGGATATCATTGCCGCAAATATAATTTTGAATTATTTTTTTGTGTCAACGGTACTTTACTGATTCACTTGCTGACCTGAAACATAGTCCATTTTTTGTTCAGATTTGATGTTTGGTTTCAACTTTTTCTGAAATGCATTTCCTCTCATGAAGAGTGTGCATGGAATGTCAGAATGTACAGTGGGGCTCGAAAGTTTGGGCACCCCAGGTAAAAATGTATTAATGTGCATAAAGAATCCAAGAAATTATGGAAAAATCTCCAAAAGGCATCAAATGACAAATTAGACATTTGTATAATATGTCACAAAAGTTAGATTTTATTTCCTTCATTTACACTTTCAAAATAACAGAAAACAAAAAAATGGTATTTGCAAAAGTTTGGGCACCCTACACAGTTTATACCTTGTACTGCCCCCATTGGCAAGTATCACAGCTTGGAAACGCTTCTTGTTTGAGGTATCTTCACCCATTCTTCCTTACAAAAGTGTTCCAGTTCTTTGAGATTTCTGGGCTGTCTGTCATGCACTGCTCTTTTAAGGTCTATCTATAGATTTTTAATTATGTTGAGGTCAGGAGATTGTGAAGGCCATGGCAAATACTTCAGTTTACCCCTTTTGATGTAATCCATTGTGGATTTTGAGGTGTGTTTAGGATCATTATCCATTTGTAGAAGCCATCCTCTCTTTAACTTCAGCTTTTTCACAGATTGTGCCACTGGCTGCAATACAACCCCAAAGCATGATTTATCTACCCCCATGCTTATCAGTTGGACAGAGGTTCTTTTCATTATATTCTGTGCCCTTTCTTCTCCAAACGTACCTTTGCTCATTCCAGGCAAAAAGTTCTATTTTAACCTCATCGGTCCACAGAACTTGTTTCCATAATGCATCAGGCTTGTCTATATGTTCATTTGCAAACTTCAAACGCTGATTTTTGTGGTGAGGACGTAGAAGAGGTTTTCTTCTGATGACTCTTCCATGATAAATTTGTACAAGTATCTCTTTATAGTGGAATGGTGTACCACAACTCCAGTGTCTGCCAGATCTTTCTGGATGGATCGTGCAGTCAAACATGGGTTTGGACTTGCTTTTCTCACAATCCTGCGAGCTGTTCTGTCTGATATTTTTCTTGGTCTTCCAGATCTTTATTTACTTTCCACTGTTCCTGATGACTGCCATTTCTTAATTACATTCCGAACAGAGGATATTGGCATCTGAAAACACTTTGCTATCTTCTTATAGCCTTCTCCTGCTTTGTGAGCGTCACATATTTTTAGTTTCAGTTTTCTAGACAACTGCTTAAAAGAACCCATGGTGCTGATTGTTGGGGCAAGGTCAGATGAGTCTGGGCATTTAAAACCTTAAGATTGACATTACCTGGTCTTTCCAGACGATGATTGAGAACAATCCATGACACTAGGCCCGTTCGAGATGAGCCAGGTCTGCGCAGAATCGATCACCGGCGATCGGCGCCCATTGCATGCCGGTTAGATTTGTGTCTGACTTGATCCCGACTTGCTCTGACGTCATGCACACGTGGGCAACGATAATCTCACGAGAGCAAGGCGGCCGCAGTTCTGAGACCCAGGCGGCGCAGTTGGTTTTCACCGACTGCAAGAGCCAGGCGGACCCAGAGCATGCTGGGAAATGCCGGCCTCTCAGCTGATTTAACAGCTGATTGGTTCACGATCGACTCAACATGATGACGTTTTATATAAACCTTTTATTATTTTTTTAATCGGAGGGATTTTAATTGCTATTTGTCTGATTTAAAGACTTATTCTGTACAGAACACATTGTGTGCACATTGTTGTGTGGCTGATAGTTACGTTTAGAAGTCAGAGAGACTAAATCCGTTCAGATCACAGACCATTCTGTTGTTAATTAAAATCAGCAACAGATCGCATGTAGAGCACTTTGAGAGCTACTCTGTCATAATTAAAACAACTGGAGACTGTATACAAGCTGGTATGTGGGTCTGATTATATTTTATTAAATTGGAATCGCACCACAGTGTTTTTGTCACTTCCTGTACAGCCTGAAGGCTGCTGGAATCGGCTGGAAACTGTCCGACTTTACCGCAGCTTTTTGTCCCCGCCCTCTGCTGCTACCGCCTGCTCTCGTCTACTTATAGGCGAGGCGCAGTTCATCTCGAACGAGCCTACCTTCTGGTCTCAGCTTTCTTAAGGGGGCGGTGCATGCTATAACTATGCATGGTGCCCAAACTTTTGCAGATGCCATTTTTTTGTGTTCTGTTATTTTTAAAGTGTAAATGATGGACATAAAATCTAACTTTATGTGACATTATATACAAATGTTTAATCTGTCATTTGATGCCTTTGAGATTTTTCAATCTTTTCTTTGCTTCTTTATGCACATTAATACAAATTTTTACCTGGGGTGCCCAAACTTTTGAGCCCCACTGTACGTGTGTCGTTGACTGCTTTGTGTTATATGTTTGAGTGCAACTTCATTAGTGGGCCTTTGTTGGTGCTTGTTATTTGAGGTAAGTCTAGTGTGTCAGGGCCCTAAGAAAGATAACATGTCACTGTTACAGACTTGGCTACATTTCACAGAACATTTCCAGTGACAGATTTATTAATTGTGGCAAACAATAAGACATGTTATAGATTTAAAAAAGGAATGTTATCACAAATCCCTGCCTGTTACTCCCAAAGCTCCCCACTCTGAGCTGTGAAAGGGAACATGGATAAAATGGCACAGCACATTGGTTCCAAGGACTAGGAAAAGCCTGAACTGTGTTGGTCTCCCAGAGTGGATTAGCAGAGTTTATCAGCACTAGCACGTTGCGTCACTTATTGCGCACTGCTGTGGATAAGTGGCTGCAGAGAGCACTGAGTCCTTGGCCTTGGTCAATAACAGCCCTCGGGGTACACAAGGTATCAATAAGAAAACGCTGAAACAGTTTCTTGGTCAATATAGTCACTGTCAGTCTAAGATACTATGTATTTTGTAAAACATTTCAGTGGAATGTTGTGTGAAATCATATTTTTTCTTTCATTTGGAATTAAAGACGATATAGTAGACAGTGTTGTTACAAATATGGACAAATTCTATTGCATATATTGAGCAAGACAAAACATTAATTTCCTGAAAATCAGACATATATTGAAAATAGCATGACATAATTTATAATGTCTTGCATACTGAAATGTTGTAAAAAGTGATTACTCGGCTTTAAACATTAGAATGCGTCACATAAGACACTTCCTCTGCACCACAAACAGCAAATCACTGTTATGGTATGTATCTGCCAAGCAAATCACTTTGAGGCTTTAAAAGGACAGTTAGTTCAATAATCCATTTCCCCTTCATAAAAAAATCCATACGCAGTTATAAATGACAGGATTTTCTACCTGTTGTAGAATTCAAACTGCTATCTTTAAAAGATTTTATCCTACCCACATAATGGAAGCTGGTGTATTTCAGGTAACATTCATTGCAGAAGTCAAGGATTATGTGATATGGTTTGCATTGAGAAAGAAAAAACGCTCCCATTTGGTGCCTTTTTTCCTGGCTAAACTGGAGCACCTTGGACATGCCACATGCATGTCTAAACATGGCTGAGGGCTATTAACACTGTGATCTTTGACACAACCATCTGGTCTGCTGCAATATGATGGTAGCATGTGTGACTCAAGTGTTGTCAAGTCTTTTCAAGATTCTTTGCAATCTTAGAGTAAGATATGCAAATAATATCACACAAATAGGAAATTATGTATAAATATTGTAGATGCTGTAAAGTATTGCTTTACAATGAAATGGTTTATTCTGTTTAGGTCATGAGAGGGCTAGTAAAAACGCTAGTTGTGGTTTTGTAAACTATATCTATATCTATAAAACTATATCTCGGATATCGGAGCTTGCACCACATGGGCCCAAACAGCGCCAAGAAGGCAGGATGACAAAGGCCAAAATTGTCGAAAAAAACATTAGTCAACATGGCGGTCTATATGAATCAAGTTTACCCCTGCCGTACACCTCCATGTTTCCTGATGACACAAGAACAATGGATGCTCTTTTAACTGTATTTCAGATATAAACTCCTGGATGGCTGAAAACCTTTTACAGTTTAACCAGGACAAAACAAAACAAAGTTTTAATCATCGGTCCTGAGGCTTAGAGAGAGAAACCGAAAACCAAACTGCAGGAATTTTCCTTAAACCTATCATCACAAGTGAAAAACCTTTTGACTCTGAGCTTGGTTTTATTGCACATATTAAATGCACAACTAAAATAGGTTTTTATCAACTCAAAAATATAGCCAGAGTCCGTCTTATTCTCTCTCGGGCCAACACTGGGATGCTAATGCATGCTTATGTCACCAGTCACGTTGACTACTTTAATGCCCTGTTTTCTGTTCTTCCCAAAAAGAGTATCTGCCCCCTCCAAATGTTACAGAAGTCAGCCGCTTGTGTGCTGACGAAGACCAGAAGGCAGGCACACATTACGCCGGTTTTAAAATCATTGCAGTGGCTCCCTGTGTGTTTCAAGATCGATTTTGACAACAATTGTTTTTTAAATCTCTTAATGGTCTTGGGCCTTCTTAGCTTTATGAATCTACTTTTACCCAATGAGCCTTTGCGGACCCTTAGGTCCTCTGGTACTGGCCTTTTGATTATTTCCAAAGTCGGACACACACTCATGGAGAGGCGTTGTTCCAGTAGTACGGCCCCCGTCTGTGGACCAGCCTGCCGGAGGACCTCAGGGCTGCAGAGAATGATCAGATTTTTAAGAGACCCATCTTTTTAACTTAGCTTTTTGTGCTCAGCCAAATGTTAGTTTTATTGTGTGTATCTGGTCTGATCTGCTTGTATGTTTTCTTTTAATGTCATCAACCTGCCAGGGACTGCAGATTGAAATTAGCCTGTATGGCTAAATCTGGCACATTTACATGTTGGACTCAAATGCTAATAAATAAATAAATGCTAATAAATGCTAAATAAATTAACCTTATTGCAATATGAGGTGACGATGATATGAACAAAATGTTTAATATAAGTTTTAACATATCCTAATTCAAAGTTGGGTGATTTGTGCGATTATTAAAGCATCCTAAAAAGGAAAGCCAAAAGTAAATATGTCCTTTCACCAGCCAGACACTGTGGTGACACATGCCTGTATCAGACTATCCATGATTTAAAATGGGTTTAATCCTCTTCTTAGATAAGTTAAATGTGCCAGATACCTGTCAATGTTGTTATAGGTTGATAAAAATCATAGATCTCTTCCATGCTCTTCAGCCTCTGGTTAAACACTTTTCTGCAGTAGATATAAAAATCAATTCAAATTATTGCTGATCTGGATAACCGGATGCTATCAGCAGTAGATTTGTACCTCAAAGATTAAGTATTAAAAAATGTTTTTAATGATTTTTTTTGCTGTCTATGATTCCGCATTTAAAGATCCCATCACACGGTGCTCTTTGTATGCTTTTATATAGACCTTCGTGATCCCCTAATACCATATCTGAAAATTCCGCCTTGGTGCAGAAATACGGTGGGGGGGGGGCCTTGACCAACTGCCAATTTGCTCGTTTGAAAGCCGTAATGTCTCTCTCTCTCATGGGTGGGCCAAATTCTTTGGGCGGGCAAACCAAAGAAAGGGCAGAGGCAGAGGGCAAAGGGCAAAGGCAGAGCAGGATACCCAGGGCTCGGTTTACACCTATCACCATTTCTAGCCACTGGGGGACCATAGGCAGACTGGGGGAACTCATATTAATGTTAAAAAACCTCAAAGTGAAATTTTCATGCCATGGGACCTTTAAGAGACAAGGACATATGTGCAGGGAAGGGGAGCGGAAATGAAAAAGACCCCATTTATCTCTGGTGTTAAAAGCACTCTGTGGATGTAGCATTGTTAACAAAACAAACACTGCTTGGTCATTGGATGAGAAACAGTTTCAACTCTATTGTTTTTGTAAAAAACAATTTGTAGCTTTTCTAAAATCATGGTCATTTTATCCAACTGGGTTGTGCAGCTGCTGTGATCTGTGGCTCCTTCAACATGAATAATAGGATGCAACAATAAGTGGTGAAGCTAGTAAAAAACAAACTTAATCAATGTTACAAACACAGGATTAACCAGAAGCAACTAGAAGAAGGTCGTGGATGATTTTGAAAACTTCAGGAGTATGTGTTATTTATGTCCAAAAACAAAGTTATTTTTTTCATGCATATTGTGACTCTGACACAATTACAGAGAGGAACAGACCATGGTTATGGAAACTATGGTAAAGCACTTGGTAAATAAAAGATGCATATTAATTTCAGGTCTGTTATCAGGACACAAACTCTGGTCTCCTGCATGAAAGTCAGACATATTACAACCTTAATTTGTACCTTGCTACATTACTTGCACGCTGCTTCCTACTACTACTACTACTACAGATGTAAATTGTGGGCTACAGAATCGTTTTATGTGGGCACAATTCATAGCAATACTTGTTGCTTTTTAAAGGCCCACATTGGTGTACTGTAAATGTGATAAAAGCTTGTTGGCCTTCTTGCTTCAACCCTAAAATACTGATTGTGTAACTTCAAATAAGCCACCTGGATACCTTGGCATATGGTCATAATTGACAGATTGGTTTAGGAGTTCAAATGCAAAAATAATAAGTTTAAAGAAACAGTATTTAGTATCACTGGTCATTTTTCATTTAGCTGCAAGTAAAAACTAAATGCTCTAAATTAAGTTTCACTATCCAGAGTTAGATACAGTAGGAAGTGAGAATTACACAGCCTTACAAGTATTCTGTTTTTAAGAATGCATTTCATAAAATCAAATACAATTAAACCACATTATCGTAGCCAACTCAACTTTATAGTGCATTCTTAATCCGTCACTACTGTACAATGTCTTGGCATGGAAGTCATAATATCTACTGGGAAAAAGAGCTTGGTGTGATTTTTTCACATACATTACTTAAGTGCAGTACTTCAGACATATTTTAAATGGGAACATTCCTAGAATAAATAGGAAATGTATATCACATGTGGTCATAAAAAGACATTCCCCCCATGCTAAGTAACCCTCATGCTTCCTCTGTCCCCCAACAGAGCCTACAGATGTGAAGTAGATTACTCCCCCTATACCCCTCCTTTTGCCAGCCCCTCTTTCCACTGCAATGAAAGAAATCATTCAGTTTCAGCCTTTTCTGCTAACATACCCCTCCCCTACCTCCCCTCCCAACAACAGACAGGGGCACACAGACAACCCCACTCTCTGGCCAATCCCTAATTGTGTGTGCGTGTCTGCATTTATTTCCTGACATGAAGAAGGAAACCGAGTATTTGTTCTCTGAGACTGTGTCTGGTAGTACTGAGCTTTTTGAATTGTTTGCTTGACTGAAAAAGTGAAGCTGGCAGAATTTAGCTGGGAAAAATTACTGGAATTTGGTAAGTTTGGTTTTTGGATTTATAAAACTGGACACAAAATATATTGGAAAACTAGGTTTTTTTCCCCTGGCACTTCATAACTTGAACTTACAAACAGCCTACTGTTACATTTCTATGGCATTTTTATGTATAATAAACAGATAATTAAATTAGTTAGGTTTTACACTAGAATACTGTTACTAATGTGGTTGCTTTAGAGCTGAAATGTACAGTATGTGAGGGAAATAGAGAAGTTTTTTTCTATGTCAGATGGTATTTATGTGCAGTCAGTACATGTTGATATAATGTGTGTATATGTATACTGTAGGTGTGTCTTTGCAAACATATCTCTATCTCTTGGATTATTATGATGCAAATTATGTCTCCAGTTTACATGATTACCTATCATTTCTGTGTATTAACACTGAACCTGCGAGGCCTCTCTATGCTGTACTGCCAAAGACCTTGTTGTCATAACAACATTAAATCAGTTGAGTGTTGTGACACCTGTGAAACACACCTGTTCGGGCTTTGACAAGAGGGGCCACGGGGTTGAGCTGCAGATCAGATTAGCTCTTACCCACAGCTAAGGATGTTGCCAGGGATAAGTATCAAATCAAAGATGCACTTTGACAACTAAAAACACTGGAAAACAGAGATGTCATTGGTAAATATATTACAATCATACACTAGTCATGAAATATGAACTACACACCCAAGTAGCCTACTTTGTTTTTTATATATATATAGCACAACAAATACTATTTTAAAAAACTTTTCTGATAATCAATGAATCACTTAAGTAATTCTAAAAGGCAATTATGCCAAACATCTTCTTGTACCAGCTTGCGAATTGTTGAAAGATTTGCGGCTTCTGATCATTAATTAAATAGCTTTTAGTTTTGGATAGTTGGTTGTCCAAAATAAGCAGTGTTGGTCAAGTTACTTACAAAATGTTATACATACATACATATTACCAGCTACTGTCAGAGTCATTAGTTATGACTCTAATTAGTTATATTATAATATTACTGTCTGAATTGTAATGCTTTACACTACTTTTGACTTACTATTACCAAAATAACCATAGATTTATGACTTGGCGGTCTCATCTTCATCCAATATAATACATGCCAATTTATTTTTATTCATAATATTTTTTCTTATTAATCTGAATCTGCCAGTAACTAAAGTTATAAAATAATTAGTGAAGTAAAACCTACCACAGGTCTATTATGTTTTTTTTATAATAATAATAATAATAATAATAACTGAAAAAAAGGAAGTATGTCCATCTCACTAATGTAGTATCAGTCTCTGTGGCATCTAAACCATCAAGTTCCAGCAACAGGAAATAGCATTACTCTTTTACTCACGGATTTCTTTTTAACTTTCAACCCTTAATTTCGGGTTAAAATGCGTTGGGTTATAAACTCACGTTACTGAGATTGTAATGGGTATAATATTACCAAGTCTTTAATAGTACTGTGTTATGCGTTACAGAAAAAAACAATAGATTACAGTAATTGCGTTATTTTTGTGACACATTACTCCTAACACTGAAAATTTCTTTAACTTTCTCTGACATATTTTGGACCAAATGATTAATCAATTAATTGAGAAAGTAATCCTGATTCATTTATTCAATTAAGGAGGGAAAATGAAACCTGATTTCTTTAACCATTGGGTGCTTGTGTAAGCTTCAGCCTGCCTCAGTCCTAAACTCTGCCACTTGACAGTTTTTAAAATAGAAATAAAATGTATTATAGATCCTTTGATTTCTATAGTTGAAATGCCATTTTGGCTTTATGGGGGTGTTCAATGTCTGATGTTACATAAAACTACTTATTTTCTCCCAATATGTTAATATATAGCCAAATATTATATACATAATATATTTATATATTATATAAACGCACACATGATTTGACAATAGGGAAGACATGACAATTGTGATTCGATTATGTAAATTCTTAGTCAGGGACACCCCTAGATCAAAAACAAGAACTGAAATATCCTAGTGGCTGAGTTGTTGGCTGGGAACTCCTTTCCCTCTGCAGGCGAGCTTCTGCTATTTTAAGCCAAAAGAAAAGTCAGCCTATAAAAGCCACTTTACAATGACAGATCCCTCACAGCAAAGCCAAAAAAGGTCACTACAGGCCACAGAGACTCTAACAAAAACAGTTTCAACTAAACCATAAGATGCCAGCATGGAAATTGTGCAGACATTTTCCAAAGACAAAGACAACTGCTCCTGCCAATCTGTGACCCAGAGAGGATCATGTGTGCTACTAGTTAGCAGGCCTTTTAGAGACTGAACAACTGTCATTAAATGTCCTTTGACTTGCGCCTTTTACTGCTGCAATGCTAATAGAACACAGAGACAATAAAGTTATATTTTAAGATGAATTATATTTCCATATGGCTGCATTCTGTCATTAGGCTGAAAGTGTTGTCACTCTATGCCATAAGATTTTGATTTATATACATCCAAAAAAGTGCAGTAAAACAGAGACATACTGGGACATACTGTTCTGCAGCTCTCCAATTTGAAGATGGAGACACCATTTAGTATTAGTGTTTTTTGCCCTCACCTTATGACAAGTTTCACAGTAAACATGTGTACAAATGTGCTTTCTGAATCTCATCAATTTCAACGTAAGTTCAACACGAAATTTAGATTTATTAAAAATGTTTTTCCAAAGATTCGCACACTTAAGGGTAAACGCTATGGTGGGTTGAAGGACAAAGAATGACTTGTCACAGTGAAGCAGCATATATCCATAATAGTACAAAGATGTTTGTAAATGCTCATTATGTAAACAATATCAGAAATATTAAACCTGAAACTAGCACATTTATTAATGACGTCATGATGCAAAGCTCCTGGATTGCGTCTCTGCTTGCAGTTTGGATTGGTCTGAAGATTTCTGTTTACTACTCTTCTAACAGCTGCTGTAACATATGTGAGGTCACCATTTTAAGTAATCAGAAACAGAGGGAGGTAGTAAGAGAGAGAGGCCAACAGTTGGTTGTTTTATGGGTTTGGGTCACACCACAACTCATCTTAAAATAAATAATTTGACGGTGTCCATTCTAGCAAGCATGACTGGGCATTCATTTTGCTTTTCTCTGCAAAACAATTCAACCAACTCAAATTCAGCAATGAGAAGCTGAGATAGTTTCAAGGCTGCTGTAAAAGTAAACTGCAGCTGAAACTAAATGTACTCTAACAGTTGAAAGAGTTCTGCAAGGTCTCTACCTTATTGGCCTGGTTTGGATCTTTAAATATATTTCCAAATGCACAGGAGAGAATAACAAATGGCGGTCCACAAAATTATAAAGTGAGACTTGTTGTTGGACTGTAACACATGGAGGCCTAACCTGAGGTTTGCTGGATCTTTGGTAGGCTGGATAATCTACAGTAAATTTGAAATTTTCATCTTGAATTTTGGTGTCCAATTGTCAATGACCCAATTTGATAAACCACATATATGTTTGAATCTTAACTTGACTGGTTGTATTTTAACAGTTAGAAAAATACTTTTTTAAATCTTAATTTCTGTACGCTTTAAAAAGATACTTAATGTAAAAATTAGGTTTTTAAATATTTTTCACTTTCGTTAACATTGTGAGATAGGGCATTTGTACTGCATTCATGTGGTGTCTGAATAATCTCAAAATAAACACTGTATTAACATTGTGAGATATAGCATGCCTTG
This sequence comes from Etheostoma perlongum, assembly GCA_026937815.1. Classification (NCBI taxonomy): domain Eukaryota; kingdom Metazoa; phylum Chordata; class Actinopteri; order Perciformes; family Percidae; genus Etheostoma; species Etheostoma perlongum. Next base: position 13,286,620 of record CM049388.1, on the reverse strand, counting down.
GCAGCGGTCCTTTGAGTAAGTAATACATATACATCAGATTTAGATCTAGCTTTTGAGGACACCTGAGCACCTTTATTTTGGCATAATAACTATCCCCAATGTTTGTGTGATTTAAATAAAGCAGTTTAAAACATGGAGATGCAGAAAGTACAATATAAAACCTTAAGATTAGAATTTAAGCTGTGGGAACGTACCTAATAAACAGGCTGTGGTTCTTTGGATTCACAGCTATTATCCCTGTTTATCTGTGACTACTGAGGGAGCAGAGTGGAGAAGCTTTGATTTCAAAAGGTGACAGTGAACAAATGAGCAGCCACACTATACTGTATATGCCCTCAATGCTTTAAAGATCTGCAGAGATATTGACGTTAAAGATGTCTTTAAATATGAATTAACATTTATTTATCTTAGCAACATGAGTTTTTTGGCAATAACCACTGGAGACATTATTTGAATGAGTTCATTAACTACAAAAACAAAAAAAAGGTTACATTGTTGCATGCTGTTTGAATACAAACCATGGATAAAGTGTAACATGGACACTATCTGGGCTAAACCAGCACCCTACAATGTGCATTTCACATAAGCTACAGCAGGCAGCAAGTAAAGGTTAGCTTAGCATAAAGAGCCTGGATCTGTAAGAAGATAACAAAATCTATTTTGTTCTTCTGTATCTTTGGACAATCCCTGGCTAGCTATTTCCCTCTGTTTCCAGTTTTCATGCTAAGCTTAGATAAGCTGCTACCGGTTGTAGTCTTGCATTTATCGTGAAGACATGAGAGTGGTATTAATCATTCCAGCAAATAAATGTCAGAAAATGTCTTCTTCAAAGTGCTTCCACACCTGTTGAAGTTATCAGAAGTTATTAACTTACGTCACTTACCTCCTTCTCTTTTCAGGTTACCATGTGGCATTGTTGGATGACCCTCATCTTGGCCTGGTTATCTATGGCAACCCCAACGCTCTGCCAAAGTGGAGAGTGGGGTTCAGGCTTTGACATCTACTCTGCAATAATGGCCACCAATGACACGTTGCAGGCAGTTGGTGATGAGCCTGTGAGGATAACAAACAATCAAGACTGGGTCACATCAACAGCTTCACCTATGCTGCAGTATGAGCCTCAACCGGACAAGTGCTCGGTCCACTTCAGAACTAACACTGCTTCAGCTCGAAGGCTGAAGGCCCAGAAAGAGGAGCTGGCCTATTTGCAGGCCATCCAGCATGGAAACATGGCAGTGATGGAGAATTTGGTGCAGTTTGTGGGGGCAGAGTTGGGAGATCAGAATTATGAAGATGTGATTAGGGAAAATGTCATTGGCATCCAAGAGGACCACAAGAGTTGCCATGAGGTGGTGGAGAAAGCTGAAGAAGATATGGAAAAGCAGCTGGAGGGGGAAGTGTTGGGCGCTGGGATGCAGAAGTGAGTGCAATAACCTGTTTTAAGATGTCAGGGAGAATGTGTTTACTAAGCTTAATAAAAGGTCAAGGTTAAAATATGAAGAGAGCAGCTAAAAAAGGATCAGTTATTGTTTGTTAGCATACTAAAGTCATAAACAAATGAATGATAACAGAAATGGGAGGATTTTTAATTTTATTTTAATTTAACCAGGTAGGCTGTTGAGAACAGGTTCTCAGTTTCAATGATGACAATGATGATGATGCAAAAAAAGCATAAGCGTGCAGGACAACATACAGTTTCACATTCAATACAATACAGGAAATTAGAATACAAAAGGCTACATAAAGTGCAGATTAAGTAGGCATTACAAAACCAGTTCAAAGTGATGTGTAAGCAGGACGAAAGGTATGCAAAAGTGAAATGGTAATAACACAGTATACATGAATAGGCAGTCTATAACACTGCTGAGATGTAGTGTGGAGCCAAACAAAACAAAACATAAACAGTTAAAACAAAACAAATTATGATCAATTAGTGGTGTTGAATCAGTTATAATGCAATATGTATGCATAGGCAGTCTGTGTAAATGCTGAAATGTAATGAAGAGTTGCTATACAAATTGTGATCTGGTTAGTGATATGGTCAGTAATAATACAGGTAACGTAGATGCTGAATGGAGTGCAATGTCAATGTACAGTTAGTGCTAATAGTGGACTAGGTAGTGATGTAGCTCAGAAATAATATGACATGCATGAATAGACAGTCTATCAAATACTGAGATATGTTAAAGAGTCAATATAAAGTTGGTGCAAAGTGTGGTCTAGATGATGATGTAGGTCAGTAATACCACAATACACGAATAGACAGAATATATAAATGATGAGATGTAGTAAAGAGAGTCATACAGTTAGTGCAGATTGTCGTGTGCAAAATTCTGTGACAGCAAAAGGTTGGAGGAATGACAGTTGAGCATACCAGGGTGGATGTATAGAACAAAGAGGATGTAAACAGAATATAATAGCAATGCAGGAGAAGATGTGCATCTGTGCAAATATGCAGTGGGGCATGAAGGAGCAGAGCATGAATGATTGAGAACAGTTAGCACGTACAGTGATCAAACAGGAGTTCAGACAGACATACTTTGAAGGCATTTAGTGAGGGTTTTCATTTTCTTTGTTTTTTTTAAGTGCATTTCAATCGTTTGCAGCTGAGAACTGGAAGGACTGGCAGCCAAACGAGATGTGGGCTATTGGGGTGACCAAGGAGATGTAACTGCTAGAGTGCTGGAAGCGGGTGAGTGAAGCTATGGTGACCAGTGAGCATAGGTACAGCAGCGCTTTGCCTGGCAAGGATTTGTAAATTAGTTGGTACCAGTGTGTTAGGCAACGAGTGTGTAGTGAGGGCCAGCCGACTAATGCATAGAAGCTGCAGTGGTGGGTGTTATAATCGTGTTTTCAGGATAGAGTTTGAGGCAGTTCTGTAGATGATATGACTGAAATCGAGAATTGGTAAGATTGTCATTTTCACCAAGGCGAGTTTGGCAGCATCAGTGAAGGAGGCACTGTTGCGAGAATTGTGAGTGAAGATCTGTGTTTAAGTAATGGCAGAGACAGGCAATCCTTTGCCTTTAATTAAAGCATTGGTGACTGCGTTGATGACTTCTTTTTCAAGTCATATCTGTCATAATGCACGTCAATCAAAATAAATTAGCAAAAGTATTAATATAATGATGCAAGGCTCCTGCATTGTCTCTGCTTGCAGTCTAGATTGGTGTCGTAATTGCTGTTCACTACTCTTCTTACAGCTGCTGATATGTGTGGGTAACATACTGTATGTGTGGTCAGAATTTAAAGTAAATCATAAACAAAAACTTGTTTTAATTGTTCAAGGTTTTTAATCAAGCAAAAGTGTCACACAATTGCCGGTTGCTACTTCTCAAATGCGAGGATATGCTGCTTTCTCCATTTGTAGGTCATTGCAAATATTTTTGGGTTTTGGAGTGTTGGACAAAAACAAATTGAAGGATTAACCTTGGCCTCTGAGAAGTCAGAATGGACATTTTGTACTATTTTTATGGCGTTAAACAAACAAATACTTAACTGAAAAGCAATTAACAGATAAATTGTTAATGAAAATAAGCTCTGTAAGTGAATAAATCTGAATCCGGTAATTCACATGACATGCAGCAGGAAATTCTTTAAAGTTGAGGTAGCTAACGGATACAAATTATTTTGTATCTGCTGAGTACAAAGTGTAGCACTAAAGAGCATTCACTGTGCCTACACATACATATATTGTACATATGGTATGTTGCAGCACTACAGTTTTTCACTATTTTTAAATGCAATTCAAAATGACCTTTTGTTGTCTGTCATGCTTTGCATTATATGTCTTACCCTTTACACAGTCTTTCCTATTACATCACCAGCTTTAACAGCAACCATATGTATTATACCATTATACTCGACCAATTTTAGACCACGGGAAAAAAGCTTATGGGGTGTTGTTTGGCTCTAGGACATGGTGCAAAGGACCCTAGGGTGAATTTACTCAGAACCATCCCTTTAATGTCCTCAGCTAATCTTTCACTTACTCTGTCTCTCTCCACATTTGCCCATTTATTCCTTCCCTTCACTCGGTGACCTGGATCATTTATGTTTCCGGACCAGAATCAGAGAAGAGTCATTGGCCTTTGAAGACATGCTTCGTACTGCAGTGGACATCGCTAACAGGCTGGAGATCTCATCGCAGTCTCTGCATGCTTCATTCACCAAGCAGCTGAAAGACATTGCCAAAATTCATCGCTAAGGAAGTGTTGGAAAGACTGGCTGCCCTCATGTCATCCTCCAACTTGGTGAAAATGTATGGTATCCTGTGTGAGACCCAAAATAAGGGAAATATACCTTCCTGTCATTTGAAATTTTTAATTTAATCAATCTATATACGCTTAGATCACTAAGATACAAAATGTGAAAAGGTCTGCAATTATATCAACTGTAGGAATCAACGTTGTTAAAAGATGACAGGGAAGTTAAGAGAACAAAGCATCATTATTATTATTAAACATCATTGTCTAACCCTTTCACCCAAGTTATAACCCCATAAAATAAAATATTATTTTCCATTCAGGCATTATTCATGGAATTGGGTAAGGTCAAATCATGCACAGTATGTGGTGCAGGTTTAAGCCAAGTTATGTGTTAATGGATCAAACTAGATTAGCCTTCAGAGACCAAACATAATGGCTCCGTTAGTCTTCTCAAGAGGAAGCTAAAGATCAGCCATCTGGTTCCAGGGTGAGGATGGAGGCCAGGATATGTTTAGGATAAATAGTGTGTTCCAACTGACATTTTTATTTTTGCATCAAAAATACGGGAAGACCACTGCAACTGGGTCTGCAATACAAACCATTGTTTTCTCTTATTTGGAAAAACACAACTATGCAATAATATGAGGAACAAGATAATGTTTGAAGTGCTCATATTATGCTTATTTTCAGGTTCATAATTGTATTTAGAGGTTGTACCAGAATAGGTTTATGTGGTTTTCAAAAAACACAATATTTGTGTTGTACTGCACATTGCTGTAGCTTCTCTTTTCACCCTGTATGTTGAGCTCTCTGTTTTAGCTACAGAGTGTTACAAAGTGACACATGTTTGTCATGAAAGTAAAAGCTGGACTACAATAGAGCTGTTTGGAGCAGTTTGTGATTTCTCTGGTATGTCCCGTTGTGGTGGACTTTGGGCTTTTCACTTTGTAAACAAGCCCCCGGCTGAGTGCCGCTGCGTTGGAGTTTATCCCGGTGGACGAGAGGGTCGCCTTCCTACGCCTGCGGGTGATGGGGGGGGAAACTGACTGTTTGTGCATATGCACCAAACAAGAGTTCGGAGTATTCGGCCTTCTTGGAGACCTTGAATGGAGTCCTGTATGGGGCTCCAGTAGGGGACTCCATAGTTCTGCTGGGGGACTTCTGGACGTCTGGAGGAGGCCCCTGTCCGACTTTCAACTCGGCGGAGCTTTTTTGGGCATCCCTGTGGAGGCTGGGGGCATTGAACCTGAGTGGACAATGTTCAAAGTTTCCATTGCTGAAGCTGCGGCGGCGAGCTGTAGTCTTAGGTGCCTCAAGGGGCGGTAACCCACGAACACCCTGGTGGACACCGGTGGTCAGGGAAGCTGTCCGACTGAAGAAGGAGTCTTTCTGGGATATGTTATCCCGGAGGCAGTTGCAAGGTACCAACGGGCCCGAAGGGCTGCAGCCTCTGCCGTGACAGAGGCAAAGCAGCGGGTGTGGGAGAAGTTCGGAGAAGGACTTTCGGTCGGCACCAAGATGCTTCTGGAAAACCGTTCGGCACCTCAGGAGGGGGAGGCGGGGAATCATCCAAGCTGTATACAGTAAGGATGAGACATTGTTAACCTTAACTGGGGAGGTAATAGAGCGGTGGAAGGAGCACTTTGAGGAACTCCTAAATCCAGCTGACACGCCCTCTGTGGTAGAGGCAGAGCTGGAGGATGATGGGGGATTGTCGTAAATTTCCCTGGTGGAAGTCGCTGAGGTAGTCAAACAACTCCACAGCGGCAAAGCCCCAGGGATTGATGACATCTGTCCAGAAATGCTGAAAGCTCTGGGTGTGGAAGGGATGTCTTGGTTGACACGCCTCTTTAACATTGCGTGAAAGTTTGGGACAGTGCCTAAGGAGTGGTAGACCGGGGTGGTGGTTCCCCTCTTCAAAAAGGGGGACCAGAGGGTGTGTGCCAATTACAGGGGTATCACACATCTCAGCCTCCCTGGTAAAGTCTACTCCAAGGTGTTGGAAAGGAGGGTTCGGCCAATAGTCGAACCTCGGATTGAAGAGGAACAATGCGGATTCCGTCCTGGCCGTGGAACAACGGATCAGATCTTCACTCTTGCAAGGATCTTGGAGGGGGCCTGGGAGTATGCCCAACCAGTCTACATTTGTTTTGTGGATCTGGAGTAGGCGTATGACCGGGTCCCCCGGGAGAAATTGTGGGAGGTGCTGCGGGAGTATGGGGTGAGGGGGTCCCTTCTCAGGGCCATCCAATCTTTGTATGACCAAAGCGAGAGCTGTGTCCAGGTTCTCGGCAGTAAGTCGGACTCGTTCCAGGTGAGGGTTGGCCTCCGGCCAGGGCTGCGCTTTGTCATTAATCCTGTTTGTAATATTTATGGACAGGATATCGAGGTGTAGTCGGGGCAGGGAGGGGTTGCAGTTTGGTGGGCTCGGGATCTCATCGCTGCTTTTTGCAGATGATGTGGTCCTGATGGCGTCATCGGTCTGTGACCTTCAGCACTCACTGGATTGGTTTGCGGCCGAGTGTGAAGCGGCTGGGATGAGGATCAGCACCTCTAAATCTGTGGCCAGGGTTCTCAGCAGGAAACCGATGGAGTGCTTTCTTCAGGTAGGGAGTGACTCCTTACCCCAAGTGAAGGAGTTTAAGTACCTTGGGGTCTTGATCGCGAGTGAGGACCATGGAGCGTGAGATTGGTCGGAGAATTGGAGCAGCCGGTGCGTTATTACATTCCGTTTATCGCAAAGGAGCCAGTTGAGGTGGTTCAGGCATCTGGTAAGGATGCCTCCTGGGCGCCTCCCTAGGGAGGTGTTCCAGGCACGTCCAGCTGGGAGGAGGCCTCAAGGAAGACCCAGGACTAGGTGGAGAGATTATATCTCCAACCTGGCCTGGGAACGCCTCGGGATCCCCCAGTCGGAGCTGGTTGATGTGGCTCGGGAAAAGGAAGTTTGGGGTCCCCTGCTGAAGCTGCTGCCCACGCGACCCGATACCGGATTAGCGGATGAAGATGAAGAGATGAAGACTTTGTAAACCTATAACATGTACAAAAAGAAAGGCTATATAACACAATACAGAAAGGGGGAAAGCATAATATGAGCACTATTAGACAATTCCTGAGATTAGAAAGAATAAATCAGGAGCACACACCATAAAAAATAGATACCACTCTTAAAACATAGCACCTCTGAATCTGCACAATGTGTAAATTACTGTTTGAGATTTCACACAGAATGTAAACTTTTGGACTAGTAAAGAAAAACTACAGGCTTTTGTTGTGTAACCGGCACCACTGTGCTATTCTCTCTTTGACCCTGCCAGGACTTGTGAGAAAGAATGCTTTCATGTTTGAAATCATTAAATATATTATAATATGAATATGTACAATGTGTAATATAAAGTATGCTTTATCCAGTAAACCGCAACCAACAATAGATCAGCCAGTGTTGTTTTCTGAATGTGTTCATTGCTATGCTTTCACATCATATCAATATTTCAGGGGGACCAAAACGTCACCAGACATATTCACTCACCTAGTCTGCCCTCTAGCTGTCTCCCATAGACATATCACACGATTGTTTCAGTTGAATGTGTCACTTATTAACACATGCTTTAAATGTTCTACAAAACAAATAAACAATTGTTTTTACTCTTCTGGAGCTAAAAGGGGTTTGTAATTGGAGTTAATGGTCAATCATTTTCCATACATACAAGTTCCCTCTTTAACGGTGAATCTTGTGCGTATATGTGTGCGTGTGTATGAGTGAGCAGGAGAGAGAAAGGAGGAGGGACTGTTAAAGGTAGCCTACCAGATGAAATACGCGAAGTACTCAGATGTATCCGGTCTTCTCACAGTGGATGATGCGGTTTTGTGGACATAATAGACCAAAGTGGTCGTTAAAAATGCTTCTAATCATGGAATAGAGCTAATTCAACATTGTAAATGGTTATTGAAGTCTTAGATTAGAAAAGGAAGGACGCGTAAATTATTGGCACCGTGCGTAAAAGGGTGGAATGTGTTTGGATAATATATACACAGCAACAAACCGGACAAATTAATTTCCTGATAGCTGATTTGTAAAGGCAGTATTGAACTGGCACTTCTGCAAATACACCAGAGGTAAGGTATGGCGTTAGAGTGCTGCTGCACCGGATGGCTCACGGACTCAGTGCGCGGACAGGCTTTTGGAGCGCGGAAACAAGAGTTGCATTAACTCGCTCTCATTCAGTCTAAACAGGGCTAAAGTGTGAAGAGTGACACACATACACATTGTTTCAGAGTTGCAGGGAAAAGACAGTAAAGTTATTCATACAGAGTATCGTCCCCGCCCACAGATGTAAACGGGCTATAGCCTACGGTACGGTGAAGTTGTCCTGATATGACTCCCAACTGCGAAGATGACAGATTTTGCTCACAAATCACGATTTCAAGGTAACGTTTTGACAGCGGACGTAAACACTTATGTGCTCTCCAGTGAAGTTGGACTTATTTTAAGCAGAGTCGAAAATGGGACAAAACCACCTGTTCTCTGTGAGGACGGCTATTCTCAGCTCGCTACTCTTGTGTCAATCAGGTAAGCACTTTTTAAACATTTTATCGTGACCTCAACGTGCCTTCCAAAAACGGAGAAGTAGCTACACATGCAAATGTTGTCCAAACGGCAACCCATGAAACCACTTGGAAAAGCAATGTTTCATGTTTTAGCCGACATTTTACCACAACAATACGTTAACTTTGACAGTCAGAAGGCTACTAAACATTATTTGCACGATAGTGATACACTTAAAATTACCGTAACGTAGTCTCTTAACGCCAGAGTTTATAACTTTCAATCTCAACACCTGCGCACTTTTACCCAGAACTCCCACAATGCTTTTCTCAAATAGTTAAATCATCGCTTTGCGCCAGTCTGCTAAAGCTAAAGCCTACTCAAGTAACGTATTTTAGCTCGTGCGACATACGGTGTGTATTTCTTCATTCTTTTATTTGTTTTTTGACAGCCAGAAATTAATTCTGGAAGAGACCAGTTTCTATTCACCACTGCATATAGATTTAGGGAGCCCTCCATATTTTACTTCTGCAGCACTTTTAGTGTTAATTAAATGTAAAACAAAGCTGTTAGCAGTATAAGATGAAGGAACTAGCTAGCTTCTCTGTTACCATCTGAGCGTTGGGTATCCTTAACCATGAAAATGTAGACGTTGTGAAAGAGAACTTAACAAAACATTTAGAACTCCACAGAGTGTGAGAAAATATTCTACACAATATTTTCAGTGAGTTTTAATGGTCACAGACTTTTCTCAAAAACAGCATTGGACAAGACAAATATTCATTTTTGTAGTCAGAATTTGGAGCAGGTTTCACTGTAATTATTAATGTAATAATTATTTTTAAGTTGAGCTGCAACTTTAATTCTCACTGTCATATCCATTGTGCCCTATTTTCAAGACCTTTTTGTGGACATCTTTGTCTAAGATAATAAAACTTAAATTCAGTTTAACTTTTTAAAGATCCCATGACATAGTGCTCTTTGGATGCTTTTATATAGACCTTAGTTGTCCCTTAATACCATATCTGAAGTCTCTTTCACAAAACTCAGCCTTGGAGCAGAATGACAGCCACTAGAGCCATTCCCACAATGAGTTTTCCTTAGAATGTGCCATTTCTAAGTCTTTAGCTTTTGAGGAGGAGAGAGGGCGGGCAAGATGGAGGCTGGGGATGTGGCCTTGACCAACTTGCTACCTTGCTCGTTTGAAAGCCATGATATTTCTCTTTCATGGGCCGGCCAAATTATCTTGGCGGGCAAAGCAGAGAAAGGGGAGGTAACCTTGCCCTTTATGAACTCATAAGGGGCAAGGATTCCAGATCAGCCCATCTGAGCTTTCATTTTCTCAAAGGCAGAGCCGAATACCCAGGGCTTGGTTTACACCTATCGCCATTTCTAGCCACTGGGAGGCCATAGGCAGGCTTGGAGGAACGCATATTCTCATAAAGTGAAATTTTCATGCCATGGCACCTTTTAAATTCATCAAGCTTGACAGTGGAACTCAGGGCAGCTTTATTTATCAATTCAGGAGCTTCTGCAGGGGCATTCATGGGTTCTCATTGTATGCACAAACCAGCACTAAAAGGTTTAAGATAACATATGTTTTCTTGTGGCTTACGTGAGAGTTTTTGTCCCCTCTGTCCTACATATTGACATGCTACATCAATCACATGTGCAGGTGCTTGCTCTCTGCCAATATGCATCTCATAATGTCACTGACAGAGTTCAGCTTTCTGACTCGAATCCAGCAGTTTTAGTCAACTCATGAAAAATTGTTGCATATTGCTTTTTTAGTCAACTTTTCACTTATAGATAATTTGACAGCCTAATTTTACGAGAGCGCCTCTGGCTTGGGAAGCTGCTGACTCGATAATCTAAACTGGTCAGTGTTTCATACATCTCGCCAGGGGGCTTGGCTATGGTCCAAAATGCACGGCTCAGTGTGCTGGATGTTGGAGGTGTCATCTCATTTCAAGTCTCTGCAGGCAGGAGCCTTTGATCTATGCCACCTTTTTTTGTAAGCCCCACACCCGGTTCTTCCCAGATGCACGGACAGATGAATGTGCACCGCCCTGACTGTCAAGAGAGCAGATAAGAAAGTCTCTGGTGCATGCTTGTTTTGCCAGAATGAAATTAGTTCATGATGGCAGAAGATGCGCCCCCGTGGCAAATTAACTCTAAATTCACACTATTTACAAATGCCTCCTTTTTCTTTCTTTTCTTCAACCTATTGCTAAAATAATTATGTTTTGCCTAAATAGCTACTTCACATGATAGCCACAGACCCCATTTGTAAGACTGCATCTGCATTTTGTCCATTCTTTCACTGTTAAAGACCCTCAAGCCAAGGAATTAGCATAGGCAATTAATCATTTCAACAGATTTGCATGTATCCTTCAGGGCATCTCCATGCAACATTTAAGCCCCTCATGTGGTCCATGCAACATTTAAGCCCCTCATGTGGGCATCCTCCAATGGACTTTCCTACAGTTATGGGTTGTCAACGTGGTTGTCAGAACTACAACTTACCCATGGCCAGGTAATGTTGTGGCCTTTGCGGCTGCTGCCAAATGCAGGTGGCCCAAGGTCTCATTTTAGGATCTTTGATGGAAGCACACTTTATTCAGTTGCATTACACCCTTACAATGTAAAACAGAGATGTATATATATATATTTAGTGATTCTTGAGGTTTGGCTTTGTTGGATGTGATGCCTTCCTGTACTTCAACATTTCCTTTTATACATCTCTAGAGAGAAGCTGCCATGATATATTTGGTCATAAGATAAGTTCTCTCTGTACATTAAACGGTAGTAAAAATATGATTATGAACAGGAGAATGAATGACTCAAACATACTTTACACTAGAGCAAGACCTATAAATTGGCAGATATTGGCTTATTGCAGTTATCCATGGTATTGCGAGTCGGTCTATAGGGGATAAGAAATTCCATTACAGTAAAATCATTAATATGTTTGGGGTAGTTTATGAACAGGGAAACCATTAGTTAGTTTAGTGAAATGTAAGGTGTACCTATCCTGGTCACAATTGTTTAGAAAAACAATAATTACATTTAATGGCCCTATACGATTATCTGATTTATTTTTTAACTCTTAAATATCCAATATAAGCTGCAAAACTCGGTCAGTATACTGTATACACAAATGCTAACACGCTAATGTCAGCACCCTCTGGTTAAAGTGAAAACTAAGTTAATTGTTTCATGCATCAGCTGTAACACAGAGTGACAGACAGCTTGACAATAAACACCCTTCACTCGTGAGAAATTAGCTCACCTCCACTTAACACAAGCACGCAATGATGTGTGTAATTGACTCTGACTACATTGATGAAGGTGGAAGCGGTAATCCCCATGGGGCGGGATTTGCTGTTTATTTCCATGCTATTCATTCAGCATAAAATGAAAAAATAAAATGCACTGAGTCAGTCTGAGCTTGTATGCAAATCTATCTAGACTTCATATTGAAAATCAGTTTAATTAAGCCACCTTTCATTGTGAAGCAACACATGGATACAAACAACATTAGATAGATAAAAAGAGGTTGCAGCTGAATCGGCGTTGCCCCAGTCTCCACCTGCTCACCTCGAGAGCTTTTAGCAGACGAGCCACATGGGGGGCTCAGATCATGAGATCAAAAGATTTGCTGAGATGTGGAAAAGTCAATAAGACTTTACCAAGAAAGGTTTTAGTTGTTTAGAGCAGGCATCTATGCTGAAACATGAGATGTTCACAACACTCATCTTCACTCCCAAAAGCCAATATGATGCCAGGCTGATTAACTAGTGTTTGTCAAGTAAGGATTAGAGGAGACACGGGTGAGACAACATAGATATGATCCCTATATACTGTGAAACTTACTCCTGTCATCTTCTTCAGTACTCACTTCACACACATTTGTTGTAATACCATCAAATATTTACTGCTTAAGTCAGGAATTCAAACTTGCCACATTACCGTGATGTCAAAAGGACATTTGCACTAACATTGGTTACTTTAGTTTTACCAGTTTCAAATATTTTAGTTTTAAGATTTTTTGGGGCTTTTCCCTTTATTTGATAGTGACAGTGGATAGACAGGAAAGGGTTAGAGAAAGAGGTGATGACACGCAGCAAAGGGCCGCAGGTCGGATTCAAACCTGGGCCGCTGCCAAGGACTCAGCCTACAATGGGGCGCACGCTCTTACTGGGTGAGCTAGAGGCCGCGCCCCAGTTTCAAATATTTAATGGATCTATTAAATGCATATCAGTGAAATTGAATTGAATCTGGAATTTGTACTGTGTTGAGCAAATGTGACCAATTAATAAATCCAATTCTTGTCATATTGTATCAGTAGCTCTATAAATGTTTAACATTTAACACTTAAATTAAAAAGCAATAATGTATCTGCAGTTCTTTGTCATGAAAAGACCCACTCGCACGCTGAGGACGAGCTCTTCAAGACGCTCTTCGCTGGTTACAACAAGTGGTCGAGACCCGTGCCAAACATCTCTGACGTGGTCATTGTCAAGTTCGGACTGTCCATAGCGCAGCTTATTGATGTGGTGAGTCATCACGCATGTTTGTCCAATTCATATAGTACATTAATAATGACATTAATAGAGTTTATATTAAAACACATTATTTTTACTTGTGACGTGGAAGCTGCTGCTTTTAATGTGAAACAAGATTTCATAATGGGATCATGTCTGTCAATAATGTGTCCTTAGAGCTTTAATTAGTATGTATTAGTATGATTAATCTTCCCTATACTAACAAATGTTAAGGCACAGCCACTCATTAAAATGTACTCTGTCAGTTTACACCATATGTGTTTTTTCAATAGTATGTTTTGGCATTTTTATTTACATTAGCAAAACCAAATCCAGAGAAACTAGATTAGTGTATGCACCGTCTCCCCAGAACAACCTACTACAGTAACACTTCCATCAAGTTATTGAAGTAAAGTTGCTGCAGGCTATATTTGGGTCTGCTTTGACAAACCTCCAAGAACCTCTCTCTCATATTCCTCTGGCCTGAGTTGACAGCCTTAACTCAGTCTGTCTCTCTGTCTGTCTATCTCTCTCCTTCTGTCTGTCTGCTAGGATGAGAAGAACCAAATGATGACAACCAATGTGTGGCTTAAACAGGTCAGAAAAATGTGGGTCTGTGTTAATTTATTATTATTTTTGTTCTCTCAGAGGAGTTGTGGTGATATAACATGGTAAGGATATGAACATGTTCTTCCACTGTGCATGTTTGACAAAGTTCATGAGGAATGGAATGACTTATTTGACAAATAAGGATCATAGCCCCCCAAAACATGTTGTTTATCACCCAGGAGTGGAATGACTACAAACTTCGCTGGAAACCATCTGACTATGATAATGTAACGTCCATAAGAGTGCCGTCAGAGCTCATATGGGTACCAGACATCGTCCTCTACAACAAGTAAGTGTGATGTGAGACTAACATAACAGTAAAAAAAAGAACATTAGCATTAGGCCAGAAATTCAATTCAACTATTCTCTTGATTAACTGATTTTATTGTTTAGTCTATAGATATTTAAAATATAATGGCAAATACAATCTCCCAGAGTTGAAGACAACCTGTTCAAATTGCTTGTTTTTTTCCAACCAACAGTTCATAATCCAGAGTTTACCATCATAAAGGACAAAGAAAACCATTAAATATTTACATCTGAGAAACCTTAAGTTGCTTTAAATTGATTATTCAGATTGACAAATCTATTCAGCTCTTCATAACATAGGCATGTTATTTAATTGGTGCTCAGGTAAAGCCAGCTATGTCTTTCTACTGCACTGTAACACTGTTTCTTTTCATAACATGCCACAGTGGATGCGTGTAGCAGAGTAGCACACAAACTTAAGAAAAGAGTAACATCTACCCACAGACAATGATACATTGGTTCAGATTGCTGCCTCTTTACTTGATGGTGAATAGTATAAAAACGGCGCCATCTAGTGATAATAAAACATTCTGCACCTTTTATACCTTCATATTGGCGTTAAGAGTTTTAATTAAAATTATGACATAACTTGAACAGTTCTACCTGTCTCAAATTGTATGTTGTCAAACATTTCTAATAACTGCATTTGTATTGTGCATCTCTGTAAATGTATGTTGACACAGTTTATTTAATTGAAAATGAAGACAACCTTCATGCGTGTGTTGCTGCAATGTGAAATAGATTTTAGGAAACCTCTCCCTTCTCCTAAATCCACCTCATGGAGATTTAACCGAGAGTTGATGATGGAGTTCTAATCGCAATCTGTGAGTGAAATTAAAAAAGGTGTGAAACTGATGAAAGGATAACAGCTCATTAATACATTTTCAGGAGAAGCTATTGTCACCACTAAAGCGATGAATGGAGGGAGGTTACTGAAGTAGATTATTATTGGATAATGCTTTTTTACTGCACAGTTTCTCAAGTTAGAAAAGGATTTTCTCAGCACAAGTGGTTGTAGAAGCAGTATATGATTGTTTTCTGCTATTTTAACCTTTTGATATTTACAACTGATGTTGCGTACTGTATGTCACGATCACTCATATGACCACTTCTTCTTTTCCAGCGCTGACGGTGAGTTTGCTGTGACCCATATGACGAAAGCTCACTTATTCCACAATGGGAAAGTTCGCTGGGTCCCTCCTGCCATTTACAAGAGCTCCTGCAGCATCGATGTCACCTTCTTCCCCTTTGATCAACAGAACTGTAAAATGAAATTTGGCTCCTGGACGTACGACAAGGCCAAGATCGACCTGGAGCGAACTGAAAACGTGGACCTAAACAACTACTGGGAGAGCGGCGAGTGGGCCATCATCAACGCGGTGGGGACATACAATACAAAGAAATACGACTGCTGCCATGAGATCTACCCAGACATCACCTATTTTTTCATCATTCGAAGGCTTCCCTTGTTTTACACCATCAACCTCATAATCCCCTGTTTGTTGATCTCTTGCCTCACTGTTCTGGTTTTCTATCTACCCTCAGACTGTGGCGAGAAGATCACCCTGTGCATCTCTGTGCTGCTGTCCCTCACTGTTTTCCTTCTCCTCATCACTGAGATCATACCGTCCACATCCCTTGTCATCCCACTCATCGGCGAGTACCTCCTCTTCACCATGATTTTCGTCACCCTCTCCATCGTCATCACTGTCTTTGTGCTGAACGTGCACCATCGCTCTCCAAGCACTCACAAGATGCCCCGCTGGGTCCACTCCGTGTTCATGGACCTGATCCCACGCTGGCTGTTCATGCGACGGCCTGCGCCAGATGGCCGGCGTCACAGGCTCTTGCTGCTGCAGCAGGAAGCAGCAGTGGAGCGGCAGCATGGCCGAATTGCCGGGTACAAATCTGGCAAGTGCCTCAGCACCTCGGTGAACTGGTTAAGAGATGGGACCACGACAGATGATCCTCTGAGAAGCTCCTTTGAGGATTTAGAGCTGGGAACACTCACGTCATATTTCTCCTTCCGCCCTCCTTCGCCCAGACCGCCCGGGTCGACTCCCCCACCACAACAAAAAAACCCACAGAACAGCCAGAACCGACAGGAGGGGGCTGCAGTGACCAACAGACATTTAACAGGGGCCCGAGTCAATCCCACTCAGAGGCCAACTAAAATTGATAAACCAGTATCAGACTCAACAATTCTGCTGTCACCAAATGTTTTACGTGCTCTGGAAGGAGTGCACTACATTGCAGACCATCTGAGGGCAGAGGATGCAGATTTCAGCGTGAGTATCAATGAAATGCTAAATCTACTATTATCAAGATGGCCCTTTAAAGGCACTTGCTATTTGTATCACTGCTGGCCTGTAAGACAGCCTCACAGTATATGGATAATATGGTAATATGGTATAATGTCAGTCATAATGTGAAGTCCTGTTTAAGATTTTTTTGCTCCTAAAGTACAGTGCATACTCATACTCATAGTTTACTAACACTAAAAGCACATGCCCCTGTACTGTTGTTGTACACTTACGTCAGGATGGGAAAAACTTTAACTTTAACATATACTGAAATAACATACCTAAATTGAGAGAGCATAACTAAAGAAAAGTATGGTTAGAGTTATTGCTTTACTTGCTAAGGTGCTTAGGGGTGGGCCGAATGCTAGGTGGGCTCAGGGTCTTATTTAAACCAAAGCTCAAATCATAAACAAACAAAGCAAACGGAAAAACACTAACTACAGTCATAACTAATAATTATTTTCATTTGAGATTAATCTAAAGAATAATTTTCTTATTCTTTAGTTGAATCAAATCCAAAATCAACAATGTGATAACAATGTGAAAAAGGTCACTTTTGGTGATAAAAAACTACAGAGAATTGCTAACAAACAAACTACAGACATAAGAATTTCATCAACTTTTTATGTTTGTATTTCTTATTTTCTCATTGTCCATTTCTGTTGTTCTTAACTCTACACAGGTGAAAGAGGATTGGAAGTATGTTGCCATGGTGATTGACCGCATCTTCCTGTGGATGTTCATTATTGTGTGCCTGCTTGGGACCATTGGCCTCTTCCTACCCCCTTGGCTAGCTGGCATGATATAGCTCTTGTGAGAAGGTGTGAAAAATCCATAACCACCACTAGTTAGTAAAGTCTGACATTCAACATTTAACTAAACTCTACTTCAGGACTCGCAATATGACATGTTTGTGTAATGTTGCAGCGTTAATGGCCTCATGAGGCTATGTTACTCTTTGCACACCACCAAAAAGTTAATTTTAGAGCTAATTTTTGATTCTAATAAAAGTAGTGTGGCTATTTTGGCTATGCCAGTCTTAGCTCGTCACTTGGCTCAACTTTCATCTGTCTAAGCTGCACTTTGTCAGCCTCAGGTGAACTTCCCCTGCCTGTAATGTGTCAGGTTTGACCTGAATGCTAACATTAGCATGTTAACCCAGAGTTGGAAATTGTTACATGCTAATGCTTAAGATTAGGCATGTTGGCATTCTAATGTTGGTATGTTAGCGTGCCAATGTTTAGTATATTGTCTCTTTAGCATGTTAGTTATTGTAACACGTTAGTTATTTAGCATGGCACCAGCATCAGTGTTGGGAATGGTGTTACAGTAATGTTATCACTTCTGTTGTTTGAGGAATTACAATTTTATATTCAGTAACCTAATTACATTTCCTAGTAACGCTGGGATTAGTTACGCCATGGATCTAGCTGTTAATGGCCAGGAGCTAAATGGTTGCAATGGCTCGATTGGCTGCTTCACAAAGTATGCGAGTGTGGCAGCTTTAGAGTCTAGGTACAAGAAATGTAACTAACTTACTGCTAGTGTTTGGTTACCAGTAAAGTAATGTAACTTTTTTTTTTTCAATTACCAATAAGAAATCCCTTTCATTACATTTTCCTAGTAACTTTCCCACGTTGGTCAGCAGGTCTACGCATACAGCTGATGTTGACAGGGATTCACTCAGTATTAGTAGAGGAATCCAGTTATGACCTGAAATGTCAAATGGAAACTTGGTGTTTTTTGTTGAGAATAGTAAAGGTATAACCAAAGTCATTATGAATTATGATCTGGGGAATCTTAATGAACCATGTCTGAGGTTGCACGCCTCTGGAGCAACTATAGGTTAAGTGTCTTGCTCAGGGACACATTGGTGGATGTAGTGCAGTGGGAATTGAATATCTCCCACACCAAAGGCATGTGTCATATCCACTGCGCCATCACCACCCATGAACGCTCATACTATGTAATAAATACCATCATGAAACCTCTAAAACCTGTCTATATAGCATTTATTGAGTGGTGTGAAAATAAGAGCAGCAACAGGTCATGCAACTTCATGCAGTCATCCTTTGCAGAATATCTTGATTTAAATATTCAACAGCAACAATGAACATGCATGTATAGTAGTATACATCATTTATTTTTATATCACTTGATTTACGTGCTAGAATTTCACATTTTATAATAGACATAATACAAAAATCTTTCTTTTAAGAGTACTTGACACATATGCGACAATCACCTATACATACTATTGTAGTCTTCATCTAATAATTTCAATATAATGCATCAGAGTCAAACTAGAGCTATATATACTGTATTTTTTTTGTAAATTGACATTTTACTCATGTTATTGACAGGTTTGAACAAGTAAATTATTTACTTGTTTTAATTTGCATAGTTTTTCTTTTTCTCTGCAATTGTTATTCAAAGATACATTTTATATTTACAAGGATAATTTCTGAGTAGATATTTAAGTCAATAACTCACAAATCAGAAGTTTACATTAAATGTAGAAGTTTCTCTAAAATAACAGCATAGAAAATATGATGCCGATAGTATCATTTTTAAACTTAGATTTTTTTTTGCTTTCATTGGGCAAAAATTCCATAACCTTTCAGCATATTGCAAAAGCCTGCAGAAAAAGTTGCTATTTAAAGATGACAGACTTCTTTAAAAGAGAGTAAATGAAAATAAACAGTCAATATTGGTGAAGCATTTCAGAGATGGAGAGAAAATGCAACAGTTTAGCCTTCTGCTAACTGTTGCTAAAGGTATATGATAGAAGTTTATGTATCTGTCTAGCGCCTCTAATCACAATATGTTATCTCAAAGGGCTTTAAGGGCCACAAGTTTGCAACCGTATAACAGTACTGGGATCAGGATCAGAATGGGATGATTGAAATGAATGACCAGCACTTGTACAGGTTACTGTATTAAGTGTGTGTATGCCCGTGCTCGTCTGGTGGGAGGGGCTTAGGACTGAGAGCCTGTATTTTCATATTCTGACGTTTCTTTACCTTTTTCAGAAAGATGCCTAGCCCAGTTTTAAAACACATACAGGTATAATATATTTTAAGCAGTTTGATCAAAAAATGCTTAAGTGTGCAAATATTAATGACTGACGGACAGATGTGAATCATTAGCTTGATGTGTAAACTGAATAAGAGAGCTTATAGTCCACTAGAGGACCACTGGCTTGGCTAAATTGGCCCTAACTCTGGCTTGGTCCACAGCATCCAACATGTTCTTACTGTCCATAGCCAGAGTGTGTGCTGCAGCCAGCATCTGTTTCTGACACTCCTCCTTCAACGAGGTGATGGAATTCTGTTGGGCCATCCGCATTTTGTTGATCAGCTCCGCCATGTCATGGTTCAGCAGTTTCTGGGTGCCCTCGATCTGTGGGGACAGTAAGCAAACATAATGCATGGGCACTGTCGGTTTTCATTGAAGACATTTTGGAATGTCAAGGTAGGAAAAACACAGGTGTAAATGATAAAATGAATGATGGCTGAATTACATTTAGCTGCTTCAGTGTTAGGGTCTTGGTATTGTGCATGTTGACTCACTGTCCCACTGCCATAACTTACAGAGACATTTAAATTCAACAAAGCCATCGTTTGTTATTAGTAATACTTTTTCTACTATAATATGTCTCCTGTGAAAAGGCGTATAAATGCACCTGTACAATATTGTTTAATCCAAATAAATAGATAAGGGCACTACAGTAATTTTTAAGTTATTAACGTCAACTGTTTGACTGTTTTTCATGTACGGCACATATGGTCCTCTAGGTACTTTTTGTTGAGACACTGGGGATCAGCTGGTCTTGTTTCAAGTAAGCAAGAAATGCATCTATTTGATAAACATGGCTTTGTAGAACTGATCTAATATGCAAGCTTTGGATTTTGGGTGTACTCAGCCAGAATAGTAAACATGTAATGGTCATTTCTCTGTGCATGTTTGTTTGAAGAAAAGTTCTGTAACGTTCTGTTTCAGTGACAAACAGGAACCAAAAATCAATAAAGAAAGAGTCAGGAGAGGAGAAAACACAGCCAACAGGCTGCAGACAATATACTATACCTCAGTCCTGACAGACTTGTGTAAGGTGGGCAGTATGTCATCCACACTGCGAATCAGCTCTCGTAAAGCCATTCCAACAGACTGAGGGCAGAGATTAATGCAGATAATAAATCAGCTGTATGACTCAAGAGCTTTGTTTTCCATTACAATTCACACACCTTCAATTTGCCTCTAAAGCAGCAGAAAAAGGTAAAAATGAAGTAAAATACAGATTGTTGTCTCTGTGTACCTTGACAATGGTGATATATTTTTCTGGGGGTGAATCAGTGATGTCATTCTTGAGTTGGACAACAACTTTGACCAGTTCCATGACATATTGGTACACTTTGTCGTCAGAGCGGTCCAGCTCAGCTGTGGGTGCAGGCTAAGTAAGAGGGAATAATGCGTTTTAATAATTAAAATATCCTCATTAATTTACACAAAAGATCACTGGACACTATTTTAAATGCATGTTGGCATCAATTCACTTTCAATTGAAAGGTAATTTTACTTTCTTGAGGTGACTGAGTTCATTATAAATTGTCTATCTAAAAAACAAAGCTAATACAACTAAATGGTCTTTTCAGTGGGATAAACATATTCAATTTAAAAAAATGAATACATTTTTTTGGGATTTGATTTATTTTGGATTTAACAGACAACATAATAACATGTTAAAGTGTGAACACTTATTTCCAACATGGTCCTTTGTGTTAAAACATTTTACACATGACCAAGACCTATTGCAGGACAAAGACAATAACATTTAACACAAGTCATCCAAAGTTCAAGAGAAAATCACAGATCACATAAAATAATCAGTCTATTCTAATTCAAAAATTTGGTTACTATATTCCATAAAAATGCCTTAACCTGATATCTAAAAGCCTGTTATTTACAATTTTGAGGGAAAGCAGCAGATTATTCCTAAATGTATAGAAAAAAGCTCTCTAAAAGCAATCTAGCTGCATTGTTGACTCTGGGCACTTTAAAAAACCAGACACTGGCCCTAGTATTGTGATTATGCTGTGTATGAACCATTTTTATATGAGAGTGTAAACATTTGGGAGCAGAGTCATTCATGACATATATATGATTCAACTTTAACTGCTCAACTCTAACAATATACTGGCAGCAGTCCTACCCTTTTAAAAGCATCTCTACCAATACAAGTCTGGGGGGGATGCAATTAACAGGTAGTGGATAATATTATTGCATCACTTGCAGTCTGTTATTACGTTTAACTGATAATCCACAGTACCAGGCAGAACATGCATAATCAAAATGACATCAATAAATATGTGATACAACCAGTAATTTCTTGATAGAAAAATTTAGATGCCTTGTCCTGCGATACAGGAATTTCAGTTTACTGGCATACTTGGATAATATTTTGTCAGCAATAGATTTACAGGGTAATGACTGCTCTCATGTTAACCCCAGGTATGTGGCACTTTTCTGAGACACTATGTCAGTGCCATTACATGTGACCTTAAGTGCATTTGTTCTAGACAACTTCCTTTTTGTTCCACCCTGTTTTACCCAGATGTATTAAAAGCCGGTTGTCTATGAGCCACTCGCTAAGACTAATTCATTACCTAGAGACTTCTCAATCTCACTGATATCACTCCCAGAGACCAGTAATGCAGAGTCATCAGCATATAAAAGCAGCTTAAATTTCACTCCAGATGGCATGTAATTGATATAAACTAAAAATAAAAGGGGGCCAAGAATTGAACCCTGAGGCACCCCACAAGTAATATCCTGAGGATCTGATATGGTCCATTCAACATCATGAAGTTGAGTTTTTCCAGTGAGGTAAGAGATGAACCATTTCACAGCAGTATTTCTATAGCCTATACTGTGTAGCTTTCATAGTAGTATTGCATGGTTTACAACATCAAAGGCTTTTTGCAAATCAAATATAATTACCTGTGCTGTGAGCCGTGGTGGCTTTTCTGGAGGTGCTGCAGTGCAAAAAGAGTAACAATATGAAAGAGAAAGAAAAGAAAGACGGGTTTAGAGAGTGATGATAGTTTTCAGAATGATTCAAAATAAAAAGAAATTCATTAATTTGTTTTGCGTGCTTACCATTCTGTGTGTCAGCTTCAGGGGACTACAATGAATTGGAAAAGTATGAATTTTATGAGCATTAGAAAATAAAACAATGTTGTCTATACTTGCAAATAGCAGGACTATTTTCAGATCAATTCCTTCAGTTTAAATCTCACTTATCATTTTTAGTGTTTCCGTTCTACCTTCACTAAAGCGTGCCTCCAGTAATTCAGTTGTCGGTTTCTTACAATTCCAATAATGCTTCTCTTAATGTTCATACAATATAAAACACTGTATGAACTTCTGCAAGTAGATAATGGTTATATATGACCAGAGTGAACATTGTACTGCATATTGTTGTAATACATTTCAGTGCATTAGATCTTATGTTCCTGATCACTGAAGAAAGACAAACATGTCCTTTTTTTATTCCTTCTTAGCATGTTGGAAATTAAATGTGTATTTTTTGTTTTTAGTTTTCCTATGATCACAAAATGTCACCATTGCACTTTAATTTTTTTGATTTCCAATTTAAATAACCACGCTTACTTTACTGCTGCTACAGACGTTTTAGGTAGCTGAAAACAGTTTTCCAACTCCATTATAACTACACTACACAAACTACTGCATGTTGTGTGGCATCATGCTGGGCTCCTACATCGGCAAAAGCTGTTCAGTTAACATTATGTAAATTAGATTCTTCTTCTAATGTGACTGAAAATACAGTTTGTGTTGGCAGACACCTACCGCTGGGCCGGCAGTGTCCTCTGGTCCCATGGGGTCCTGAAAAAGAACAGGCAAGTTTATTTTATAGAATATAGACATGGACCCCTATTTGGAACTGTTATCAGGGGAACATTACATTTATGACTAGTGGGTTGTTGAGAGTATATGAGTGGGTTGGTATTGTTTAACGATATCTCATTCAACTAAGCCTCCGGGGCATCATTAATTGAGCTGGGGGACACACACAGAATCACAGAGAGGGGGCTGACGAGTTAATAATGCTGTTTCCCACCAGGAGTCTCTCCTCCTCTCTTTCAGCCACTTTTTATCCTCCATCATGTCTTCTTTCTGCTGGCGGAGAGTGTTCTGCATGTGCTGTCTCTCCTTCTGCCACAGGCCTGTGGCATGCTCCCTGCTGTTCGGTTCCACTCGGAAAATCTCACCCTCCTAAAAATCGGTTGAAGTGTAACAGAAGAATAACCGTTAACAACTACAAAGCTGTTTTTTTTTCTTAATGCATTCATTTTTAACTCCAGACTTGGCAACAATTTTAACCAGTGACTTCAAATGTAAGGAAAGTGAGTAACACACACAGACAAGATTTAACCTTTAGACAAAGTGCTGAGTCTTTCTTACCGCCATGCTTCGAGGTCGAGGGAAGAAGGTTGGCAATGTGAGACTGCTCATGGAGTCGGCGGGGGACTGGTAATCACATGGGCTGGCCAGGTCAGGTGAGCTGGCACACAAAGCCTCGTTCAGCTGCACAGATACACACACACACATCACTAACATGAATATATTTTTTAAGTAAAGCCGGTTATTTTGGAGAACAGGTTAGAGGGTAGTTGGGTATGCTACCTGATTGTGTAGACCAATACTAAGTGTGTTCCCAAAGCGTCCAGGTTTTATTCTTGTAGGCTGCAGTAAAAATTCAAAAGCTGTATTAAAATATACACCAAATTAAAACATTACATTTATATAACGTGATGTTGTGTAACATGTAACTTGCTGAATTTTACCCGTACCTTGGGAGGAGGCTCGTTGATGTTGAACTTGGTGTCAAATAATTTTGTGGTGCGCGCTCTGTCCCTCTCTCTCTCCGCTTCTTGCTCCTTCTCCATCTTGTGTACATCACTGACAGATTTTAGACAAGTTATATCATGTCTCAGTGAAATTGAGGTCTAAAATATACCTAAAGGGCTGTTATTGCAGGTAACGCTATACTGCACTAAATCATTTAAGTGCATTGTTGATCTACCATCTTAATTGTTTATAATTTAAAAACTGACCAGCGATCAATTGATCAAACTCCTTCTATATTGAATTTTCTCTGGGGGGAGTTGAATTGATACATTAAATCAAGACACTTGTTGCATCTTTGCAGAGTAACAACGGAAATTGCAAATTGAGAGTCATAAACCATTGACTCATGAGAAAAGGAGTAGAAGTAATAATCATTAGAGAAAGGTCATCACCATAGATCCCACCTTAATTTAAGGGTATTTTTTTCATATTCATTCATTAGAGCTTTTTATTGAATAGCTTGTATATCAAATAGAGAATTACCTGATCTTGACCACCAACTCTGTGAAGTTGGGTCTCTCTCTGGGGTCGTAGGACCAGCAGCGCGCGTCATGAGTGAATAGAGGGCAGGAGGGCAGTTGTCCGGCTTGGGCAGCCTGATTCCCTGCTCCAGTTGGTTGATCACGTCTCTGTTCTCAAGCCAGAAAAACGGCTGCTGCCCAACACTCATTATCTCCCACATACATACAGCTATTGAGAAGAGAAACAAAAAAATAAGGTTAGAACCTACCATGCTTTATATGCCCATTGCAATAATACTGGTTTGTGTCATGGCACCAAACCCAAGGTGCTGGCTCTTTTTCATTTCTCGTTTCCTTTCAAAACACAGAGTGGTTCACTTTTTCTTTGCCTTAAAGACATAAATAATAGATAGTTTGGTTATGTTCCAGAAAATGTTCAGCTTTAGGGGAGGATAATAAGCCAGTAGTACTGCGGTGGGCATATGACTAATGGGGAGCATTAAGGTTCTTATGCCTTGTTTGCTTTGACTCTATCTCTTAGGCAAAAAACAAGGGTGTCTAAACCAATCATTAAAAAGGTCAGAGTATTCCAATGTTTTTTGTTTTTGTTTTTTAAAGTAAATTCACGTGACGATCTAAGATGTTTACTGTGATCCATTTGATTGTAATGAGGCTATTGGTATGACTTTTTTGCAGATCACAGGTGATAACAGATGATACTGTAACTTGATTATTGAATCATGTAATTACCAGATCCTATACATGCTCTATACAATGTATATAAAATGGTTTCTAACCCATCATCCCTGACTGCCTCAAAGTAGATAATAATGTGTGCCAATAGTACTAGATATAATATTAATTGAAGTAATTTTGTCATAAAAATCATCCAGTGCTTTTTTTGGGTGAAGATTAACCAGCTACCTGCCTTTTGACATGTGTGAGTGAGTGTGTTTTCCTGTTTTAATCACCAAACCCGCTAAAGGTCTTTGCACTGAGCAGGTGTACTGTATTTAAGTGTATCACAAGCTCACCAAACATCCAGACATCACTGGCTGTGGTGAAACGTCTGAAGTTGATGGATTCCGGGGCCATCCACTTGATTGGCAAGCGAGTAACAGATGCTACAAAGAAATAGGGTAAGTTGGTATTTTGTGGTCAACCTTTTTCATTTTTGGACAGGGACCAAAATATGTGCATTTTCAAAATGTGGCAACTATATTATGTTATGTTGTGTTTTAAGTCAGGGATATGTGTGTGTGTGTGTGTATGCATTACATTTTAGACAATCAGATGACCAATCAGATCAGCTTTATTCTCCTTATTGCCTCTCTTTACCTTTATAGTATTCTTCATCCTCAATGTATCTCGAGAGACCAAAGTCTCCGAGCTTCACACAGTCTGGACTGGCTACTAACACATTACGAACCGCAATGTCTCTGTGACAAAACACAAATAAGACAGAAAGAAACATATGTATTCACAGATGGAGATGGTAAATATATATATATATATATATATATATAATACAGGCAGAGTTTCTGAAATGGTCATAAGCGATTTCTGACCTGAATTTCCCTCTTGATTACTGCAGAGCTGCCATGATTGCAGCAAAAAAAGAATACAAAAAGGAATCACAGAAAGTGACTTCCTTTGTCTTTTTTTTTTTGCTGTACCTATCAATAGGACTGTCACCTTGCCCTTCTCCTCACTGTCCTGTGAATTAACACTGCAGTAAATCACATCTCAAATTAGTCAAATTATTTCAAGAACATACTGTAACTCAGCGTGATTGGCTCAGAATATTACAGGTTGTGCCTCTTCTCTCATGAGGGTAACAAAAGACCTAATTTATCATATGAGGAAATTATGAGAGTGTCAGCACAGACAAACTGTGCAAACTTTAACCTATCATACAAAATC